>JACJUY010004130.1:0-23408 GCA_014220935.1 Platorchestia sp. MABIK | reverse complement strand
GATGTGGTGACTCCATCTGTACCTATTGCTAGAACTGACATGGTAAGCACAATTAACAAATCTGTTGTTGAGTGCTGGCAGGAATGGTGGCTGAGCAAAATAAATATGTCAAGTAAGGGAAAAAAGCGGCTGGAGTCAAAAAGAACTCTGTCTTACTGGCCCTGGTCCTCCCATAGGAACAGAGCAGTGGAGACAGCCATGGCCAGGCTCAGAATTGGTCACGTGGGACTAAATGAGCACCTAACCCGCTTTAATCTAGCTGACTCTAACCTTTGTATATGTGGTTCTGTTGAGTCTGTGTCCCATTTTTTGCTGCAGTGTCCCAGATATTCAAATGAAAGAACAATCCTTAATGATGAATTGCATGCCCTGGATATATCGTTTACCCTCAAGAACATCTTAGGAGGAGGCAACTTTGATCGAGGCAAGCAACATAAAATTTTGAATACTATGGCCAAATATTTGATCTGTACTAAAAGATTAGGGGACCTGTAGCCACTAACCACTAACTTAGTTCAGAAGTCAGTTCAGCTTCTAAAGGAAGCAGTGTGGCTGACTGTCAGTGGGAATGTCTCAGGTTAGTATCTCAAGTGAAATAAGTGTAAGAGAGACCTCCTATGTGAGGGATGTTCTCCTGTCTTTGGGCTATGCCACGTTCCATGTCAGAACTCACAGCAGAGAGCACTAAGATTAATGTTTTTAGGTGCATTCCAGTAGTGGTGGGAGTAGCAGTAGCAGTATAGTAGTGTAGTTTGGGAATGCACATATGAAGTTTCAATTCTCATGATCCCTATTGTGTTTTGTACTTTTAAGATGCTCCAGGTTGTGGCACCCAGGCTGGACCATTCGCCCTCCTGCTGTCAATGGCTCTATGCTGTGCTTGCAGTTAGGTAGCCTTCACTAATCACAAAGCATGCTCTAACAACTCGAGGAATTATTATTGCATTACTTTAATGTGTGACCTTCAAACTCATCTTTGCTCATTCTTAACCTATTATAGGTATCCATTCCCAGTTATTCTTCTGTGTTCCCAAGCGCGCTGTGATGAAAGAATAATTGAGACCTGAGGTGCATGGGCCAACAGGAACCAGGATCCTCAACTAAACTGACGCAAGAAGAAGAAGAAGTTTTTGGTATCTTTAGGTTTAGTCGATCTCCTAGCCTGATGAACATTTGGTGGAATTATGTTATACATCATCTTATATGAAGCTCAACTTATACCGATAAACTTTCGTTCCATTTGTTCATGACTCAGTCAAGCATCTTAATAATTAAACGACTTAGACTAGTTTTTGATTATTAATGTTTTAAAATTTCAGATGTTCCAGTTGAACTAACTCATGGTCAAGAATCGACAGTAGCGGGAAAATCCTGACTTAACATAAAACTAGAGTTGCGCAAAACAAACGAGTGTGTTTCTTTGTTATTAATTGTGATCCTTATAGTTTTTTATATTAATTAATACTAGTAGTTGAAAACACTGGTATAACTATACTGGCAGCACTACTACCACAGCAGTGTAGCTCAGTCATCATGTAAGAAGGCATCTTTCTACTCATGAAACCTGCAGGAACAACATTAGTTCAAATGGTGTGATAACTAATTAATACAAATGAGGTTTTAAGGATCACAAGAAAATTAATGAGAATACACACACAAAACAATTCTTTCAGCAGGTATGATGTCATCAAATTTATTTGAAGTGGTTCTTTGGAAAACATGTTTAAATCTGGCTCATTGTATAGCTAAAACAAGTCTAATACATTGAGAAAAAATTTGAAGTGGAACTAAATAAACGAAAATTATTTTAGAATTTTAAAAAGTAGGTATCCAATATATGGAACAATATTTTCCAATTTTGGTTTAACATGGTCACTGCGTTTCTGCGGCTGTTAACGGTTGGTTTGGTTAGGTTGTAAGTAGCAGAATTGGGAAATTAATTTTCCAGCTTGATTAAATTTCAATTTTTCCCAATGAATATGAAAAACAAAATTGCACGATAACATTTCTTCTCGTGTGATAAAATGATTTTTAAAAAATGTCGCAAAACAGGTAAAATGTCTTGGATATTCATACTGATACGTAAATGAGCCATTTACCTATTGGTACACATGTGGTCCAATACGCAGTTAACGTGTTAAATTTGTATTCCTAATGCAATTGAATATGGAAGAACAATGATAGAAAAAAGGGATTGTCTCAAATGCTTATTATCAGGCTAAAATTCATGTGGGAATAATATTGCTTAATACTTAATTAACCATTTTTTATGACTACAAAATCTATAGATCTTTGAATTTATGCTGATAAATGCAATACAAATTTAGAGAAATGTGTCAAAGGTATTGAAATGTACATCTTAAAATATTCTGATCTGACCACAATGCGTTCAAATTTTCCTCAAATTGGTAAATGTTTATGACAGGACACTAATAGATTTTCAAACACTTGTTGCTTGTATATTAGTAATGAGATTGACATAATCAACTTTTATTCTATGCAATTTCCATCATAAATCACTATTTAATAAGTTATAGCAGACCAAGTATACTTCAAGGACACCAAATTTGCAAACTTGGCCCCAGGTGTACTCTACGGACACCAGTGTTGATCCAAGTGT
Organism: Platorchestia sp. MABIK; assembly: GCA_014220935.1. Classification (NCBI taxonomy): domain Eukaryota; kingdom Metazoa; phylum Arthropoda; class Malacostraca; order Amphipoda; family Talitridae; genus Platorchestia; species Platorchestia sp. MABIK. The sequence continues at coordinate 20,788 of JACJUY010004130.1, read as the reverse complement.
AGCTCTAAAATTTTTATTTAATGTTTTAATTATCATAAATATCACCCAAGTGCATTTTAAGCACCCTCCAAAAAAATGGATGTAGTTTATTCCTAAAGTCCTTAAAGTATACTTGATCCGATATAGCAATGTAGAACTGCCAATAATTCAAATGCCCCTAGTGACGTCATGGCTGCCCTGATATGTACTTATCATTCGCGTGATTGAATTATTGAAGAAAAATTGGTAAATTTATAGTAAAGAATGATAAGCAATTGCATTTCCACTTTAGTACAATTGTCTAAATAAGATAATCTAAGCTGACCCACCCAATCTAACGTAATGTACCGTTCATTCCAGCCTTGAGAAATTAAAATTAAAATACCACTATAACTCAAAGGAGACGTCTACTCAAAATCAAGAAAATATCTGTAACGTTTGTTGTATTGGATCCAGATCAATGAAAATTGGCTTACGTATGTATTTTTGAAAGTAAATAGGGGTCATCTCTATAACTTTTTCCCACTCTTGACCTAATTTTGGAGAAAATGGAGGAAAAAGTAGGGAAAAGTATGTACTTTTCAAGAGACATCTTCTCAAAAACTATTTATCGTAGAGCAATGATTTAGGTATCATTGGATGTGCAATAAGTTGCTGCATAAAGAGTCTGAGAATTTTGTTGATATTCACGATAATTTCTGAGTTACATAGGAAAATTTTTTGTAAATGATAACAAATTTGAAGATATTGGGTAATTTTAACAAAATGACTGCAACGTTCTTTCTGTAGAATCTAAATCTCGGAAAATTGACAAGCATATATATTTTTAGAAAAAAACAGGGGTCGTCTCTATAATTTTTCCTCATTTTTGCCATAATTACGGAGATAATGGGAGGAAATGGGTGAAAATAAGGGGGTTCAAGGTTATTTTTGAAAATCTATTTTCTCAGAGTTTTAATTGTAGAGCAATGATTTAGGTGTCATTTAGATGCGTAAAGAGCTGCCCTATCTACGGACGTAAGATTTTTTAAAATTAAAGTCAAGTTTTGGTTCCATTTAAAAATTTATGGAAAAAGTGATGACTTTTTCAAAATGTTTTTTTTTTAATTTGATAATAGCTGAACTATTGTGAAATTAAACGTAATCCTTTGACTCTTCATGCAACAACTTATTGTGCATCCAATGACACCTTAGTGATTGTTCTACAATAAGTACTTTTTGAGAAGACGTCTCGTGAAGAGTTTGCACTTTTCCTCCCCCTTTCCCCCATTATCTCCAAAATTATGTCGAAAGTGGGAAAAGTCATGGAGACAACCCCTAATTATTTTCGAAAATACATATGTATGCCAAGTTGCATAGATCTAAATTCCATAGAAAGAACGTTACAGCCATTTCCTTGATTCGTCTATTTCAGTGTGGATGTCTCCTTTGAATACTGATTTAAGACATAAAGTGCATATTAGAAAAGTCATTTATTTTTATCTCATTACCATTATAAAAGCAACAGGAAAATTGATTATTGTCTGGTGGTAAACAAAAGCCCCCAAATCTTCTAAACTAATAATATCCATTGTGTATTTATTTATATACAGTCGTACCTTGGTGCTCGACCGCCTCTATGCTTGACCAAATCGGTGCTCGACCAAAAAATTTGAGTAGAAAATGCATCAGACCTCGAACAGATCTTCGGTACTCGACTAGCAGAGTCGACCTGAACGCGCTCCTTGGCCAGCGGGTAAGCGTCAGTTTGACTCGGACTGCCAGCGGAGTAAGACGTACGCAGTTTGAGTATTTCTTCCCAGATTTAAACTTTTTTGTGCTGCTCTAGCTCTAGAAAAATTGGTTTCGATGTTCGAACAAATTGGTGCTCGACCATCACCTCAGAACGGATTATGGTCGAGTACCAAGGTACGACTGTACATATTTATACATTTCTTTGGTTGGGTAAGTCTCGAATGGCTGGTCGGCTCAAATTGGTTCTAATCGTCTGTTTTCTAGGTTAATTTCCAATTTCTGCAATTGGTAACAATCTTAAACCCAACCTGTTGAACTTGTAGTAGTGTAATCTACATGCTTATGGGTTGAGTTTTAGATTGCTATTGAGCGCAAAAATTTAAAATTAACATCAAATAACCAACGATTTGAACCAACCGGCCATTAGATATTTAGCCTATAATGGATACTGATTACATTTTAAGATCAAAGGTCTTGTGGTTAGAAACATTCAGGAATTTAGGTTTATTTTAAATGTTTGTAAATTTTCAAACTAAATATGTAAAAAGAAGAAGCAGACTTAACAGCAAGTAAAAGAGGAGCTAGAGTAAAGCTATCTCAGGAACAAAGGAAAGAAATCAGATAGCTTAAGAGGACCGAACGGTTTTTCTCATGAAATTTCAAAAATTAATATAAAATACTTCAGGAGTGAAATAAGTTCAGAGGGATTCACAACATGTTTAGAACATTTGAATGGAAGTTCAGAGCCCTAAAATTTTTTAAATTTGTCCATTCCCTCCTCTCCCTCCCTCAAAGGGAAATTTAAAAAAAAAACAAATTTCTCAGTCAATATTGTACATAGACGATTGGTATTTTTTGTTCGGCTCACATTGAATTGATCTACAAAGTTGAGATCCGGTTTTTTGATATTGCTTCAAAAAAAAAATTAAGTGTTCAAATTATTGAAACGTAATATATATTTATTTGTTAGTGATTACTTTAAATGGCAACAAAATATTTTCTAATCAACTTATCAAAAAGCTATTATGCAGATTTATAGTACACACTTTGATCTTTACAATGAAAAAAAGATCTCCACAAGTGAAAAACTCTTGGAGAAATAATTGAGAAAGTGGAACGCCCTTTTCTTAGAACAAGTTTTCTTTTTGGTTGTGCGGCTCAATTTCTCGTACAGTTTTTCAATTATTAAGATCTTTTTTGCATTGTAAAGATTGAGGCGAATACTATAAATTTGAGATGTAGCTTTTTGATAAGTTGATTAGAAATTTTTTTATTGCCATGCAAAGAAAAAAATTTAAAAATAAAATTTTTTAAATTCAATAATTTTTTAATTTTTTTTAAGCAATATCAAAAAACTGGATCTCACCTTTGTAGATCAATTCATTGTGAACGGAGCAAAAAAAGTAATCGTCTCTATGTACAATATTGACTGAGAAATTATTTTTTGGAAATTTCCCTTTGAAGGGGGGAGGGGAGGTAGGTATGGGCAAATTTAACATTTTTTAGGGCTCTGGACATCCATTCAAATGTTGTAAATCCCTCCGAGCTTATTTCACTCCTGGAGTATTTTTTCTTGATTTCTGAAATTTCATGAAAAAAAACGTTCGGTCCCCTTAATCCTTCCTTTGTTATTTAGTCCATCCGTTAAGCCTTCGTCTGAGTTGGCGGTATCATGGATACCAAATTCCTCAGTGTAACGTTAGGTTTAGTTAAGGTAGGTTTGGTTAGGTTAGCATTGAAAACGTTAGGTTAAGTTAGGTTGGTGGTCAAGTAATGTTGCCGAAATTTTTTCGCGTGTCCACCTAGCTGCTATAACAATGACATTGTCCGTGAAATTTCCACGGGTCCTGCTAATACCTAATGATACCCATAGTTAATTCATTTGGAGTCTGCTTCTCCCATTCCTCTTTTGTGCTCATGATGATAGTTATAATGACCGAATCTGTGATACAAGTTTCACCAATACATAAGTAAAAGAATATTTTGTTATCATGGGTACTGTTAGTGATATATTTGTTTGTCACCCACATCTGGAAAATTTGTTCAAGAAAGGTTTGAATCCCGTCATTTTTGACAGGCCGTGCACACTAGTACTGATTAGCACTTGACTAACTATTTCCATGACTGCAAATTCTATGGACCTTCCTTGGATTTATGCTAACAAATGCATTACAAATTTGCGGATGTAGTTCTAAGATATTGAGATGTGCATCTTACAATGTTCTGATCTCTTCACACTGCATTGAAATCTTGCTCAAATTATAATATTAACCTCACTGTTGTTAACTCTAAAAATTCCAATGAAATTTAAAATATGATTGTGTAAGTTTTTCTAGTTGAATAGCAAGTTAACAGCAAAATAAAATATTAACCACTTGACTATTTGTGGTTAATGTCTTTTTTGCCTTTTGGATTATTTGACTTTAGAAATTGTCAAATGTATCAGCTGTTAATATTTATTATTGAAAATAAGACTGCATAAAAATAAGCTAGTGATATTAGGGCCAGTAAAGCTATATGTTCAAAACTTTCATTATTTTGAATTTACTTCAAGAACCCAGGAGCAGATTTAATGCCCTTTTCTAACTGAACCAAATAAAACATAATTGAACTTCTACCATTATTTCCTAAATGCTTGTATTTAAATTTTGTTCTGCCTAGAACCATTGAAACTTTGACTGGCTTTGCACAAAGTACTCAATACATTTAAATTATGAGTGTCTTTAGGATATTCATAATTGTCTGGTGTGCATAGGTTGAAGGCCAAGTTAGGGAACATTCTATCATTATTCATCTGTCACTGATATGCACGTCTCTATCACTGCTTAAACAAGGAGCAAAATTGTCTCATAAATTTTACCAGAATTTAATTACTTACATGTTTTATTTAATATGTTTCAATATTGTTATTTTAGCCCATCAGGGGGATGCAACTTTTGTGTCTATGAAAATTAGTGCTCCCAGGAGGATTATGTGAGGCTCTGAGCTAAAGGTTAGATAAACTTTCCATTTGTTGAAATAGAATTGTTTTTTTAGTTTGTTTCAGACCATCTTTTTTTAGGTTACTGCTGTTCAGTTTTCAGTACCTTTTACTTTCCTAGTTGACTTTTGTTTTGTTTCATCAACTTCTTTCTCTACTTGCTGTTTCTTTGCATCTTGTGCATAGATTCTAAGTTCCTTCAAGTCCATACTCTCTCTCTTACATACTCTCTTCCATACTCATACTCTTGTCCACACTCTTGTCTCTTCCTCCTTCTGTTTTTAGAAAAACCTGTGTTGTGGTTAGGGAGGTTTAAACTTGCATCTAATCTGCTGCAATATTTTTGGCTAGTAAATTAAAGTGAGGGAATGCCAGGTTTTATACATCATGAATGGTATCTATGGTAACCATTCAAATAGATATGAATGGTTACCATAGATACCATTCATGATGTATAAAACCTGGCATTCCCTCACTTCAGTTTACTAGCCAAGAATATTGCAGCAGATTAAATGTGAGTTCATAAATATAGATATATACATATACACACACAATGGTAGCTCAGGTTATAAATTTAATTGGTTCCGAGTGCCTCCTCGTAACTTAAGAAAAAACAAAATTTGTCCACAAGAAATAAACGACTGGGAGGGAAATTTAAATTGGTAACCCATACAAAGAGGTCTTGTAACCCAAAAAATTCATGAAGGAAGGCATTCGTAACCAGAGGTGCCACTGTAGATGAATTAAGCAAGTTATTATAGTGGGAATGGCTGAAAAACACTACACAACATCAGCGCTGTCATAGTGTTGAAATCTCAAGAGTAAGTCTCAAACAAATTTGTTATCTTAGAAATCTATCGACACCCTCAGGTGGCAAGTTATTTCAGAGAAGCACACGTCTAGATGCAGGTAACCTGTTTTGACTGCCCAACAAATGGTCTTTATGAGTTTCTGAGGATGACCTGAGTGCAGATTATGAAAAGGTGTCTGCTCGCAATTGCTCTTTGACCTAACCAATACCTTCCAGTCTCACTCAGTACTCAGTAATTCTACTTTTATAGAATACAAGCTGGAGTACCTCAGTCTGCAGCCTTTCCCCATTCTCCATGCAGTGAATCTGAACAGGCTTGAGACTCAAATTGCCATCTTACTTGGAATTTTTAATAGCAGAACCTTACTTTGGTCACTAAGTGTGCAACCATAGTAATGAAGCTAAAACTTGGTAAATAGCAGCAAGCTATTTGTCAGCCCTCCTGTTATAGTTACTAGTACACCCCTGTTTTTTTTAAAAGACGGGAGGGAGGAGGTGATGTTATGCTGCTGGTGCTGCAAGAAGGTCAAGGTGTGGGTTTTTTTTGGTGTACGCAATCCGTCATAAATGACTGGAATCAATAATTTTCTAAAAAATTGCTCCAGATGTGGATCAAAAACAAATGTATCCAACCCAACAGAACCCACAATTAAAATACTCCTAATCTTGTGCACTGGTGAAACTCCTATCAAAAATAGTCATTAAGGGAAGCAAACGGTTTTTTGGGGCCCAAAACTGAAAATGAGATTATTGCGTGAAAATGCTCCTAAACCCTTCCTCTACCATGTAGAAACGTCATTTGTCCCATGTTGGCAACCCAAACCCCCATAATTACCCCCAAATTGCCCCCCTCCCCTGCAGTTGCGCTCAGAGAGACCAACTGCGGCTCTGCTTAGCTCTGGTTGGTTGGTCCAAAAGTTTTTTCTTTGTTTGTGGACAACTGTCTATTCATTAGAGAGGTTTAGTGGTCTCTTGGCCTTCTTAGTGAGTGGTTTTGTGCTTGTCCGTCCTTTGAAATGCCTAGAATATCAAATGCAGCTGTTCGCTCTGGCCAAAGATGCAATTTCAACTTAGAGGGGCAATTCCAGCTACAGTTTTTCACCTATGGAGGAAATCATTTTTGCATCGTAAAGATCAAAGTGGGTACTATAAATACCAGATGTAGTTTTTTAATAATTTGATCAGAAATTTTTTTATTGCCATTAAAAATAAAAATTGAATTCTAAAAATTCCAAGTTTTGTAAAAAAATTCTGAAGCAAAATCAAAAAACTGTCTCGAGCATATTTAGATATGTTCATTGTTAATCCAACAAAAAGAAACTAATCGCCTCTATGTACAATATTGGCTGAGAAATTGAAATTTTAAGAAATTTGCCTCTGGGTGAGGGGAGGGGGTGGGGGAAGGGGGTGTGGGTAAATTCTTAAAACTTTATGGGCTTCAAATGTTGATTCGAATATCATAAACATGCTGTGAATTCCTCAGCGCTTATTTCACTACGGAAGTATTTTTTTCAATTTTTGAAAGTTTCTTCGGGAAAAATCATTCGGGGCCCTCTGCAGTTTGCTGCAAGTATTAGTGACTTATTAGAGGTAGTGACTTATTAAAACTATGGAAGACTTATCTGAAATGTTTTAGACTTATTAGTAGTGTATTATTTTGTGAGTTCTGATGAAAAAATATGAAATCATTTAAAGGAAATAATGTGTACTCTGCGCAATGGTGTCTGGTAACTTTGACTGTGATTTTCTCAAAATATGGTTCATAGACTTTGACGGGCAATTTCTCCTACAGTTTTGAACCTATTGAGAAGATATTTTTTGCATCATGAAGAGCAAAGTGAGTACAATAAATGCTAGGGAGAGTTTTTTTGAAAAGTGTATAGAAAATTTTTTTATTGTCCATTAAAAAAAATAACCATGTTTTTAATATTCAAATAGTTGTAAATTTTTCTTTTTTTAGCAAAAACTAAAAACCTTTCCTAGTTATCGTAGACATTTTAATTATAAATCGAACAAAGAAAGCATTTGTCTCTATGTACAATATTGGCTGAGAAATTAAAATTTAAAAAAATTTCCATGGAGGGGGGAGGGGAGGGGAGTATGGATAAATTTCAAAATTTTTAGGGCTACAACTGTCTATTTGAATGTTATAAACATGCTGTGAATACCCAAGAGCTTATTTCCCTCCGAAAGTATTTTTATTAATTTTTCAAAGAGTTCATTGGAAAATTTGTTCGCTTCCCCTTAAGCTTCCTTGACAGCGTGATAAAGTGGTAGACCAACTGAGCTTTAACATGTCTCTCCCACGATTTTCTATGCTATCTTATACCTTTCCTATACTTTCCTCAGTCTCAACTGCTGCTATTCTATGCAACCTAATCTAACCTTACAATACACGGGATGTTCATTCCGACTCTGAATCTGCTAGGTTAATGTACCGAAAATAATTGTAGAGTTGATGATGCTTGTATCACAGATACGCTCATCACACACTTTTGGCTGGTGGGTGTGACACACAGACGGACGTACGGATGCGGCTTCTTTTATAATAGTGATGATTTCTTTCACATGTCTAGAATTTCACATTGATTTCTCAGTATTTCCCTCAGTATCTTTCTCACTAAGAAGGCATTCCTTCCTTCTTATTAATTTGGAGTGTTGTATTTTGTTAGTACCTCTGTATACATTCTGTGTTAAAAGGTGGCATTCCAAGAGCAATGAAGAGAAACCTAATAGATATGTGAATGAGAAGTTTTTAAGTGGAAATTGTAAGACCTGTTCTTGCTACTTCGACCATTGAGCTCCATTGCAGCAAGTGAAGTAGCGGTCTTACTTATACTTCTCCCCCAGTAGCGTATCAGTGATACGGAGAGGAGATGTTGAAACTTTTTATTGAATAAATTCACATTGGGACATCTTAAGATTACTGAATAATTAAAGGACTAGAATCAAGATTTGAGGGGTAACTAAGGTAGGGCACTACAGAATAATACATTCGAGAAAAGGAAGGACTTCAAATCTACTACAAGTGTGTGTATTAGATAACAGCATTAAAATTGTTTTGGCTTTTTCACATATTGGAGAAAATTAATGAGCAGTATGAATTGAGAATTGAAGTCACTAAGCTGTCATATATTTATGGGTTTAAGAGGTTGTAGCAATGAAATGAATCTTACGTGCATGATAATGGTGAATGGGAAGCAAATCTGAATCTTCAGAGTGGATGGAATTTAAATGACACTAGAAATTCATCCAGGTGTGAAATGAGTCTACTATGAGATGACTGTTATGCCTAAAACGTGTTAGCAATGTTTGCTTGTGTTCATTGTGAGCACTGTATATGCAAGATTTATTTACCACAAAAATGTGCATTTTCCAAAGTAATAAGCTTTTCATATGAAAATGAAAGTATTGTAGGCCAAATAAGCTACTAGGCTTCTATGGCATCATGTCAGAAGTGGAACCAACTCTGGTGTAATGCATGAAATGTAATTTTGTTTACTAATGTCTATAACTTAAAATTAGTCAAGCTAAGCCTTGGTTATTGCTGCCATTTCATCTCTTTGGCCTATCTTGTTGAAGCAGTATTCCATTTTCCATTATTTTGAAATTAAATTACCATGCTACTATTTTGTTGCTGAAATATTTAAATTTTCCTTTCAAATTTTTTCTTATTTTAATACTTACTCTGAAGTATATTCATGTTGTCAACTTTCGTCTTTGTGTATTTCATTGACAAATTTTGTTTCAGAAATTGATACCAATCAAAGGATACTGTTGCTGATGCAGTTAACCATGGCTAGTGAAACCTCAGTAATTATGCCTCCTCATAATTCTGAGTATTATTGTAATGGAAATAGCTTTGAGCCTGACCAAGAAGCTCTTCCACGTACTAATGTAGAAAACTCTTGTACTGATGATTCTAATTTCACAAATATGGTTTTCATAAAGCAAGAACAACCTCCATTTTTAGCTGACAGTTCCATTCCCATTAAAGTTGAGCCTGGTTTGGAGAATGAAGTAAATCCTATTGATTATTTGCATTTGGAAGATGATAAATCAGGACTAAGTGAAAGTCATGGTCAGACCTTTGGATCACTTGCAACAAAGAGCAAAGAAACAAACAAACAAGGAGACATTTCTCTCAATAAGAGTGGACCTGTAAGAGATCCCCACTTAAAGCCAGGTGAGAAGTTCAAGCATTTGGTTTAGTAATATATATATTTTTGATATATTCAATTAATATTTAATAATATACCTGTAAGAGATCCCCACTCAAAGCCTGGTGAGAAGTTAGGCATTTTGTTTAACACATGAACTGCCATGTGTTAATTAAACTGAAGTTCGAATTTAAAGTCAGTTGTAATAAACAATTTTGAAAATAGCCAACATTTACTTTATTGCACATTCATTTAGTGTTGAGTATTTTTGAAAATTGAGTTTGTGACTACTGGTAAGTCAGCAGTATTGTGAAAATTCCCTCCATGTACCAACATGGCACAAAATGGCGGTTAACGTGTTAATAATAGTTTATATTTTATTTATTATATATTTATTTTGGTTCTAAAAAATGACCCCACCCATTTTTTCTAGCCTGAATGTCAAACTTTATCATGATGTTCTCAGATCTTCTCATAGGGTCTCTTGTTCCTGTTCTTTCTTTGCATTTGCTTTAGCTTTGAATTATGCTCATTGTTTGTAAGAGTTTGTTGTTATATCTCAAAAGAATACAAGTTGTTAAAAATATGTTGTCTACGTATTTTAGATGAAAATTTTGATTTTGTTATGGAAAAAAACAGAGCAAATTACAATGAAATGTTGAAGTAATACCTCTTCTCATTGTAGAAGTGAAATTTTCTTGAATTTCAATTGGATTGTTTCAGTATCATTTGAAAGCCACGACCACACTCCGGAAGGATGGCGCAGGAAAATATCGCAGAGAATGGGGGGCCAGTCAGCAGGCAAATTTGATGTATATTATTTCAGGTAAGGAGCTCAATCTGATAGTGGACGTTCTTGTTTAAATTTGACGTTTATTATTTCAGGTAAGGAGCTCAATCCGATTGTGTACTTTTTTTGTTTAAATTTCCCGTTTATTATATCATGTAAAGAGCTCAATTCAATTGTGTACTTGTTTAAATTTGACGTTTATGATTTCAGGTAAGGAGCTCAATCTGATCATGTAATTTCTTGTTTAAATTTGACGTTTATTATTTCAGGTAAGGAGCTCAATCCAATCGTATAAATTCTTGTTTATGATGGCCATTTTGTTAATTTAATTTGATCTTATTTGCTGTTTCCTCAGGTAGGTCCCTTTAATTCTTGACAAGTGTGAAGAGACCCACTAATGGTCACAAACTGTCTCCATGTACTATATCTCAGTGTAAGCACTAGCAACTGAAGGCTCCTCAGGGGGACACAACTATGGTCTCTATGGGAATTAGCACTCCCAGTGGAAAAATGTGTGAGGGCCCGAGCTGAGAGTTAGGTAGGCCTGGTTTTTTTTTAAATAGAAATTATAGAATAGGTTTTTTGCTTTGTTATGGACCATCTTTTTTTGGTTCACTGCTGTCCTGTGTTTCAGCACCAACTACTTTCTTCTTCAACTTGTATCTTGTTTCATTAACTTCTCCTTCAGCTTACTGTTTTTATTCACCTTGTGCATAAATTTTGCATTGTTTTGACTCCAAACAAAATGGTGCCTTCCTCCTCCTTCTTCTCTTTGAACATCTTTGTTCTGGTAAAGGGAGGCTAAAAGTTTCTTGTAATCAATAATCAAGTAACTGAAGGCACACCCCATTCTAAATTTTGTCTATTATTGAAAATTGATTTGTTCAATGTTGAATATTGGAATGGCATTCAGTTTGAATTGGATACTGAGCCTTAGGTAAAGCTATCATAGTTAATATGTTAATGATGCTTATCACAGAGAGCATGAGTTTGTCCTGTACCAAACTCATCTCATAGGTTCTCTTGTTCATGTGCTTTCTTTGCCTTTGCTTTAGCATTGAATTATTCTCATTGTTTATAAGATTTTTTGGTGTTGTATCTGAAAGGAATAGAAGTTGTTAAAAATATACCGTCTATTCTCAATGAAAATTTTGGTTTTATTTTGTATAAAAACTGAGGAAATTACAATGGAATATTGAAGTGACATCTATTCTCATTGTAGATGTAAAATTTGCTTCAAAATTCCTTGTATAAATTAGCTTTAATGCAGCTGTAATGAAAGTAAACTTGCCTTTATAGTCTTTAATGGCTACTGCCTACTGTGTTTTCATTGTGTGCTTTTATTATCTGTTGCCCTCAATATTTACAATGCATTTGCTAAGTTAACCTGTTGTGTTTTTCAGTCCTGAAGGCAAGAAATTTCGATCTAGAAACGAGATAAAAAATTGGGCCATTAAGAACAGCCTTGAAGTTGATTTGGAGGCCTTCAAATTTTCGTATCAACCTTTCCCCATATCGACTCGGAGAGCTCCGTGCGCTCTGCCCACATCTCCTGTTGTGTCGCCCATCCCCCCTGAAGCCCTGGCCCCTGTCACCTCCCCTGCTCTTGTGTTACCAGCCCCTAATGAAGTACCTGCTAGTCATCTCCCTACCACGGCACCCAAAAATGACATTCCAAAGAAGCGGAAAGTTCTTGATGAGAAGAGTAAGTTGACATGTTTCTTGTTCTCGTGCCTGGCGTAAGGTTGTTGGTAAAAATATATTAGTTACATTATTAATTGAAAAAGTAGTTTGATAAGTTGGCTTAAACTGGCTCGCAGTTATAAATTCTAAGACCAATTAAAACTCTTCATGTAGAGTATTCCTTTCAAAAGTCTCAAGTAATGAGTGCTTTAGTACTGAGTAGCACTAAAGCACGCCTCACAACCATGAGTTCCTATTTTTGTTCAGAGTCGAATCCACCACCAACCCGTTTTAAATGCAGCTCTTCCAAAGTATGTAATAAGCTCTGCATCATATATCCCTGTTTTTCATCATTTTCTAATCATAATTTCTGCTAATGGCTTTTCATTGTAATATTCCAATGCATTATTCTGCAGAATACAGTCTAATATACTGTAATTTTTTTTTTGCATCCTTTTTCCTGTATAATTGTGTCTAATATGTCAATTTCATGTTCTAGATGACTCACAGCCAGTGAAGACAAAGAAAACAAAAATGAGCACAGAATCAGGCGACAGTTCAGCAAAAGGGCTCCTGAAGGCTAGCCCCTACTTCACGTCAAACGCTGACTCGCAGCCCAAGCCAAGTCTGAAGGCTCGCACCAAGTGGGTGCCTCCTCGCAGTCCTTTCAATCTCCTGCAGGAGACGCTCTATCACGACCCTTGGAAACTTCTTGTCGGCACCATCTTCATGAATAAAGTTTCTGGTGAGCTTGAGTTTCAGATAGATTGGTGTATGACTGACATTTTTATCATGGTTAATATCAGAATGATTAAATTTCTTTGTCATCCACATCTGGAGGATTTATATAAGGAAAATATTGAATCCTGTCATGTTTGAAGAATTGTGTACACCAGTTAATTTGTATAATAGCTACAATATCACACAATTAACACTACACAACTAATTGGTGAATGAGTGTGCAGGCAACGAGGCAGTGGGCAAGAGTGCACTGTGGGTATTCCTGGAGCGGTGGCCAAGCCCTCAGGCCGTAATGAAGGCAGAGCTGTCAGAGCTGGTTGGGGTGCTGCGGCCTCTCGGGCAGCAGCAGAGGAAGGCCAGGACACTCCAGCGCTTCTCGGGTGAGGCTCTCAGCACTCCATGTCTGAACCACGGTAGAAGAAACAAGGTAGGGCTAAACAGTCTTTTTCTTGTCGACCATGTGGCAATGCTGACGTCATGACAGCAAACCAATAGCAGCGCTCATATTGCATCTGGCAACACTTCTAGCCCCAAATTTGGCGCCACTATTGGCTTATCAACATGTCGCAATGGTGACGTCATAAAGTATGTTTGAAATGAAGCCGTTCGATTGGCTAGCCGAACAAGAGATGTATTTTACCCCATAGAAATGACCCTGCCTTGTTTTCTCTACCGTGATCTGTACTGTGTTGTGGTGACTACTGGCTTCTCTGCTCTCACGCTATTCTGCTCCTTTATTGATACAAGGAATAGCGAGCCCCTCATGCACTGAATATAGGATCAGGTTGAATGACAAATTATTGACATGTCAAATAGTGAACTGTTGACACGTCAAATGCTGAACTGTTGACACGTCAAATGCTGAACTGTTGACACGTCAAATGCTGAACTGTTGACACGTCAAATGCTGAACTGTTGACACGTCAAATGCTGAACTGTTGACACGTCAAATGCTGAACTGTTGACATGTCAAATGCTGAACTGTTGACACGTCAAATGGTGAACTGTTGACACGTCAAATGGTGAACTTTTGGACTCGTCAAATGGTGAATTGTTGACACGTCAAATGGTGAAATGGTCCTAGTTAGGTTGAGTGGTAGATCTTTAGTGTTAATTATCATTCATCATTTCAGAAGAATACCTACGCAAGAACTGGACGTACCCGAAGGAGTTACATGGCATTGGCAAATACGGCAACGACTCGTATAGAATTTTCTGCATCAACGAATGGAAGCAAGTTCGCCCCATTGACCACATGTTGAACTTTTACGTAGACTGGTTATGGGACAACCACACAGCGCTAGGTATTGAATAATTACTTGCATTTGGGAGAATATGTACATCTACGCTGAAGCTTCACTGCGTTTGGATATGCCTTACACAAATTTCTCAACACATAGTGTTGGTATTTTTTTCTGCTTCGTTACGTACGCCATGTTTGTCATTTTTATAACAGCCACGTGAATGTGCTCCTCAAAGAAGCCTGTCTATAGGGCGGGACTTCATAGGCTGGCATTTTTAAAGAAATAGAAGGTTACTGCTTGTGAAATTTAGTTAGAAAGAGAAGACAGGTTTGTATTTTCTTACACATGCTTCACTTTATTTTACCTTAACATTGTGTCTCGATGCAGTTTATCTGGCAGTGTTTCCTATAGTTTTAGAAATCTGCCTGTGAGACAAATCGTTTTTTGGCATTTTTCCCTTCAAAACTTATTAACTATTGTATCAATGGAAGTCAGCGCTCTTAAAAATAAGCTAAAGGTTTTGTTGAAAAAAGTAGGTTTCTGTCTGGTTACAGACCATATTTTTTGGTTCAATACATATTTTTGTCAGTATCTATAACTTTCTTCTTCAATTTTTATTTTGTTTAAAAGACTTCTTTCGATCTTGCTGTTTTGTGCGCTGGGTGCAGAAACACACTTTGTGCATAGATGTCCTCAATTCCATGTTAAATGATGTCTTTTTCTTTCCTCTCTTGGGAACACCTTTGTTTTGGTTAGGGAGTCATGAGCTAACTTGACTTTGTGGCATCTTTGTTTGTAACACAAGCAGTTTGCGTTGCAGATAGTTTACTCCTTGTCAATTATACGTATCCTCTTCACTGCGTGAAACTTCTACTCGATTCCTCGATGGTCAATGCAGACTGTGTCTACAAGACCTTGATATTTACAATTTTTCTGTGGTGATGTCATGTTAATGAATAGTGTAATTTAGAGATCTATTGTATTTTAATCCCGCAAATGAAAAATTGTCTAAGTTCAGAGAATATCAGCAGTAGTTCGGAACACCTCCTCCACCTTCGTGCGCAAGGTTGTTTTCTATGTATAATGCAACCGTGACGCCTCTAAGCGAGGTGTTTTATCTTACTGCTTGCTTCAAAATCTAATGGAGGACTTGTGAATGCATCTGCGATGAGTTTTATTTCTATGGTGTATAATAGTGGAGAGTCTGTGCTAAACAAAGGATTATTCCAACCCTCTTACTCCCAGCACTGTCATTTCGAGTTCAACTTCATCTCTCTTCAAGTGTACGAGGTACAAGCATATTTCTTCTCGGTATGAACCGGTCTCATTTTGAACAGGGTTGTCCTTGATTCATCGTGAGTGAGGAATTACTAAAAGACAAAATTATACACCACAACGTGTGTAGAAGACATAGCATTGATGTCACACGCTGCGTCAGGCAAAGCCTTACAGTTTTTTACGGTTTAGTGTTCTGGCTTTCACAATTTCATTTTGGACAAATCTTTATTATTATTATCCAATGTTTTTAACATAATTCACAGTTCAGAATGAGTGAACAGTAGGAAGAATGTTTGTTATAGTTTTTATTTTCGATTTGGCCTGTTTTTATTGTTAAGGTCTATTGCTTGTGTGTAAAAAAAACTCCATCACGAATATGTGACAGATTTAATTTTACACAGTTTAGCGAGCCAATTTCAAGAAGTGATATTCGATTCATTTTGCAGATTTATTGATAGCCACGAAGCAGCACGACTGCTTTTAGCGTTGCACTCAATAGCCGAGTAACGTACGGCCGAACAGTCACATTCTGTCTCGTTCTAGAGTTCAGTGATGGTGTCTCCTGGTTTTTGAAGCCCTAGAATCATACGGTACCAAGGGCCAAATACTTCTAGCAAAAAATGAGTTTTGCATACCGCTGTCATCCCCAAATTTTCCTTTGTCTGAATGAGTCGCAAATACAGGAAGAGGGTTGCAAAATGTTCGAATACCTCTATTTGTTACTGAGATAAAATGGTTTCTAAGTGCCAAACTCTAAGTTTTCTGACGTTTTTGAAAAGAGGCACTTGGGATCGTATGATTCTAAGGGCCTCAATAACAGTAGGAATAATAATGGAACAGGTGAAGTTCTTGAACACACAATTGGTGGAAGATGTCAAGATTAGGTTTGAAATCACGGCCATAAGACTGTGCACTGGCGCCGTTAGGACCTCCTCGTCGGACAGTTTGTGTTTGGAGAGTGGAGAGCCCCCACTTTGGCTCCGCAGTATGCAGTTGAGCCTACAGTACCTGGCTTGTCTAGATCAGCTGCCTCTGTCTCTTACATGGAGTAGAGTGCATGCGCTTTTCGGGCGACATCTGCCATTCCCTTATTGTCTGCCCTTATCATTGAATTATCTTGCGCTGACTGCCAACATGCAGCTGGGACCCACGAGAGTGCAACCTGGGCTTTTTGACTGCTATCCGGCATGGCGTGTCCCTGTGGAGAGCTTCTGTCTTGGATGTCAGATGTCCAAAAAGGAGTCAATGCCGGCTAACATCCTGAAGGGAATTTTCATGGAGCACATACTGGAGAAACACGTAAGCTCTGTGAAGATTTACACAGACTGTTCCAAGACAGGAGATGCGGTGGGATATGCTGCTGTGTCCGGAGAAATGGTGAGGGCTAGGAGATTAATCCCAGAGACCTCGATTTTCACAGCAGAGCTGTATGGTGTGATGGAAGCACTACAGCTGATTGAGGAGCACACATATCACTCTTCCACCATCTTTGTAGATTCGAAAAGTGTTATAGATGCTGCTCGAATGTACAACAGTACCCATCCCATTATTGTGGAAGTTGTCACAAAGCTGGCACAGTTTGTAAATGAACTGAACAGTGTCGAGGTATGCTGAGTGCCCGCGCATGTGGGGATATCCGGGAATGAGAAGGCAGACCAGGAAGCAAAGCAAGCTGGTGGGTCAAGTGAGAGAACATTGAATCTGATGGTTCCATCCCGTGATTATTATCCTCGCATCAAGGCGGCAGTGAAGGATTTGTGGCAGCAAAACTGGATCAGCACAACTAACAATAAATTAAGAAACATTAAGCGGAATTTTCACTGTTCCCTTTACCAATTTTTACTGGTGCCGAACAGAATTATTATTATTTGTGTATCGTGAAGGGAACAGAAAAATAGACAAGGATTTGATAAGGATTACTTGCGTTTAGTGAGTATTCTAGCCCACCCACACCTTCCCGAGGTGGTACTGTTAGTATACCCACTTGGAGTTATAACTCAGTACAAATTGTCTATGTAAATTTGATAACAGTGTGGTTATAGGATTATTTATTAATTTGTTGTCAGTGGGTAGAATCAACGTGGGGGGCGCCCACCACCATCTGGGTCTTTTATATTTTGTTCTGAATATTTATATTTAAAATTTCTGCGTGTCGAATAAGAAAGCACTAACCGGCCCCCTTGATTTATCAAGGGGGCCCACCCCCTGAAACAAATTACAATGTTGGGTGAAAAGCGTCCGACGGGTGTTGAAGAAGAAGATCACTCCACGAATCTGGAGAGGATGGAGGACCCACAGCGTGGAGTGAGAGATGGAGACAGCGGAGCTGCTTGTTGTGGAATGGAGCAGACAACCAAGATAGAAAGTATCAGAAAGAGGATAGAAGAAGCAATTGCTCTAATTATCGATGGATCTGTGGAGAGTCAGGGAGCCAAGGCTGCGGGAGTGAGTGGTGCCGGTGGGGTGAATGAGATTGAGGAGCGGCTGAGGAAAATTGAGGAAGCTGCATTGCTGGCACAATCTGGCACACCTGCTGAACCAGTTCCATCAACTGAGAAAAAGATAAAAACCAAAGAAGAGAAAAAAGGAAATACGTCCCCCTAGACGTGACAGCGGACGAACAGTATTTCCCAAAGTACTTCTCGATAACATTTGAATCCGGAATGAAAAGAACCATCAATCCATTTAACATCGTAGATAAGATTGAAGAGGTAACTGGAGCTAAACCTAAGAGGATGTTCAGCATGGGCCGCGAGATGATGATGGTGGAGGTGCGGAGCGCGGTGCAGGCGGGGAGGATGGTGGACGTGACTTGCGTGGAAGGAGCACCATGCCAGACGACTGAATACAGCCGATTCAATCATTCGGTGGGATTGATATTACAGACATCGAAGAATTTAAGACTGGCCTTAAAGAACAATATAATATAGAGGATGTCATGAAAGCTGCCTTCATCAAACCCAGATATCCAGAAACCCAAGCTTTTCTAGTAACTTTCCGACTACCAACTGTCCCATATACTATTTATATTCCAGGCGAAAGACAGGACACCAAGGTCTACCCATTCAATAATAAGCCGATGATGTGTTTCAATTGCCAGGCATATGGTCACATCGCCAAGCGATGCCGTAGCACCTCAGCTGTATGCAGAAAGTGTGCGGAGGTGGGCCATTCCTCCCTGAGCAGCGTTTCCGAACAGCTCAAGTGTCCTCACTGTGGGGGCCCTCATGCTGCTGGTAGCATCCAATGTGACAGAAGTGGAGGAGAGAAGTTTATTGCAGATAATAGAAAAAGAAAAAGTCACGATGAGAAGAGCGAAGCAAATCAGACAAGGTGTTCTTGAAGAGGAACGAATACCGTCATCAGGAAAATTCATCACAGATTTCGATTGCAAAATGAACGAAACCCACAGAAGGAAAATGTCGCCTTGGTTTCTTGAAAAATGCATAACACAGCACCTGGGAAGTAAACCTAAATCAATAAGATCCCGTAGCAAAACCACATTTACGGTTGAAGTTTGTGATCCAGCACAAAGTCGAAAAATGAAGCTGCTACAACAACTGAATGAATTACCTGTCAGCGTTGAAGAAAATCTGGATTTTGCAGTTCAAAAGGGTCTCATCTACGTTTATGAATATGATCTGAACAACTTTGAAGCTTTCAAGAGAGGTCTCTTGGAGAAGTGCGGTGCGCAAGACGCAGTCGAGGCGACCTGGATAAAGCCCAAAAACCTGTTTGCAAAACCTATACTAGTGTCCTTCAGACATCCCATCCTTCCGGAATATATCAACATACCAGGAGAACAAGCGATATCAAAAGTGTATGAAAAAAAACCAAGACCTATGATGTGCAAAAGGTGCCAAGAATACGGTCATGGAATAAAATACTGTCAAAACGAGCAAGTTTGCCCAAAGTGTAACTCGGCAGGACATAGAATGGACGAATGCATGTCAAATGAGACAAAGTGTCGCCATTGCGGTGAGGGACATGTGACCGGAGCGAAGAATTGCCGGGTGAGGGCAATTGAGGAGGAAATTCTGGTCATCCAAAGCCGAGAAAGAGTGTCGAAAGGGCAGGCTAGAGTCTTATTCAATCAAAGACATCCCAACTTCTCAATGGACTTCATCAAGGCTATTACGACATCCAACGACTCTAATAAACAGATATAACTACCAGCAAGAAAAGAAACCGAACTGACGACCAGGAATCACCGCCCGAACCGCAGCAAAACAAAAAGAAGACAGAAAGAATCGGTGAGATAGCCAGAGGCCGGAATAGGCAGTGGTCCGTCACTAGAGACGAGATGGAGAGAGAGAGACAGAAGTGGTATGCGAGAGTCCAAATACGGGAAGACTTTTTACCACAACTGTCATCCTTAGCAGCAATACGTCTACTCGTGAAAAGGAACGAGAATCCAGAGTGAGGGAAACTAAAAAGATTTTTGGTGAATTGTGTGCTTCCACCCGACCTAGTGGACACTAACCCCGAATTAACGGGCCCTACTGCACACAAATTACCGGGCACCCATCTGGGGCCGGTAACGCTGAAATAAAGATAATTAATGACCAGCGGAGCATGACTTGCTTAGGGGCTCACCTGAAGATTCGAAAATTATGTTCAGGCGAACACTCTTCAATGTAGCCGGCGGTCGAGGACGCAAGAGTCCGCTGTAGCGAGGGTCGGATTGCTGGAGTTACGCGGAGCACTAAGGAAGATGCACCCGCTCTCACAGCTAAGTTCAGTCTGTCGTGTCGGCCTCTGGCAGACACGCACGTTAGCTTGCCCGAATCCGTTGCTATGGCTTGGGACTCGTAACAAGAGCAGACGAACGTTTTAGTGTTTGCATATACGTTTTTCGCCGAAGATGTGAGGAACCCCCGCCATTGCTCCGCTTAGTCGTAAATTACCAGCGTTATCAATTTTTAGGCTGATTAAGAGGATCACAGCCCAAGAACTTTATTGCGGAAGGCCTTTAAATCTGCCTCACAAAGTCCGCAAGGACCTCGGTGATCGAGCAATGGCTTGAATTTCGACACAATCCCGACAAGAGAAAAAACGGAGGTTTCATTAAAAATTTCCGTTACATAGATTTTAAACACAAACATTTTAATACATTTATGTTGCTTTCCAGAGGAAGCATAGAAAGAACACTTATTACATTTATGCGCATATAAATTTTTAACAGTAAACAAAGTAGGCAAGGACATTAGAGATGACCTCTCCTAATCAAATCAGCAAGTTTGCTACGTTGCTGGCGAGCTGCCTGCCGTTTAGGACGGGCAGCTGCCTCAGTTTCAGATTCTTCGGAAAATTCCGAGAAGTCTGATTCAGAAGAGTATTGCTGATTTCCTGGGTGTTCGTTAGAGAAAGAACTACCCTCTTTAGGAA
>JACJUY010004129.1:25520-71795 GCA_014220935.1 Platorchestia sp. MABIK | reverse complement strand
GACAAAAACTTTTTAATTTGGGAGTTTATGATTCCAAGAGGAAAACCATTGTTACAAAAAAAATCGCGTAGATAGTTATAAGAATAGTTGTGCGCAGTGCGCATCGGCGTACGTCGGAATGACGTCGCGCAATATTTACGCAAGAGTAGCAGAGCACCGCGGAAGGAGTTTCAGTACTGGTAACTTGTTGGCTAATCCTCCTCATTCAGTAATCCTCAGCCATGCTGAGAAGTGTAGTGCAATAGTTCGTGATGGTGATTTTAAAATAATAGACAGTTCTTTCCGTGATTTTGACCTTAGGATTTTAGAATCTTTGCATATTTTTAAGGAAAAACCAATTTTAAACAACATGCTTTGCTCATATCCCCTTCAAATTGTTAATGCATAGTTATCCTTTTTTTTTTGTTTGTTTGCTTGTTTGTAAATTTTCGAATTTAGTATCGGCTGTGTTTTCATGCTTGCGTTCGATTGATCATACTTTGTATTTTACAGAACTGATGATGGAGCTGGTCTCCGAAACGTTTTCGTTTTTTTTTCTTTCTTTTGAATAAAAATGACTAATTTTATTAGCATTTTCTTCGCTTTTAAATTTTTAGTGAATTTGCGATTTAAGCAAAGTGAATATTTGTTTATATGAAATCATATACATGCAAATATAAAGGATTACTACCGGACGATTTGTATATTTAATCATGAAAAAATACACAAATGCATTTTTCTTCTCGTGTTTTCTTGTATTTTCTTCTCTTTACTCCTCTTCTTACTCATGGGCGTATATTTTCTTGTTCATCTTCACTTGATTCATAGTCCGTTGATTGGTTGTAGGGATCCATCTTGAAGGAAGCGCTGATCCAAATTCAATGAGAAACACTTATCTTCAATACTCCTATATTAGAGAAATTGGTACCTAAGATACAGAAAAAAGCATTTTTTAAGTTATTTTAATAACCGATAGTACGGAAGACAACATCACATACATAATATCCAAATGTATTCCTATTTATATATATGTAAAATTTGTCTGTGATTAATTTGAATTTGACTTGGATTAAATTAAACTTGACTTAGATTAATTTGAATTTGACTTAGATTAAATTGAACTTGACTTGGATTAAATTGAATTTGACTTAGATTAAATTGAATTTGACTTGGATTAAATTGAACTTGACTTGGATTAAATTGAACTTGACTTGGATTAAATTGAACTTGACTTGGATTAAATTGAACTTGACTTGGATTAATTTGAAGTGAAAGGTGTAGATGGCGAATGCTGTGTTCCAATGACTTCTGGCCCATATTTTCCTGTCGTTACATAGACCATGCTTTTTTGCTGTTTCGTCGGAATCCCATGCAACATTATTTTTTGACTTTATTAATAGTAAGCATAAAAATTAAAGATTCACTATGGAATGTGAAGAACATAATAAATTACCTTTCCTGGATTGTTTAGAGACTAAACGAGAGAATAAATTTGAAGTGCCGGTTTACCGAAAAAATACTTTTTCTGGCCTAGGAATGAGTTTTCATATATATTGTAGTTTCCATTTTAAACTGAGTTGCATTAGAACTTTGCTTGCTCGCGCTTACAAAATTTATTTTAAGTTTTGCATCTTTCATTTAGAGTTCTGTTTTTTGATAGAATTTTCCTCCTAAATAGTTTTAGGTCTTCATATATTGAACACGAAATAGGAAAGTTTTTACGCAAACAAGTTTCAAAATGCTCATGTCGAACCGAATTCGATCATTCAAGAAGCAATCTCTCACAAATTTATTTATGTTTGCCATATTTTGGACCGTATTCTGAAAAACTCAAAACTGAATTACTTACACTCCTTTGCCAGACATTTTACAGATATAAAATATCATATAATATTAAGAAACAAATATGCAATTAGTTCTTTTTTCAATTATACAGACAAACTTCCTTCCACCATGCAGGTCTCACTGCTGTATTCATCCAGTTGTGCACGATGTGCATCTGAGTACTTTGGCATGACCATACGTGCTCTCGGAGCTAGAGTGGCCGAGCATGTTGGAATTAGTTATCGTACTGGTGTTCGATTGACCCGTCCATCTCACTCTGCTGTTTGCGATCATGCTGAAACTGGCAATGCATAACTCCTCACTCTAGTCATTTTAAAGTAGTACGTGTAACTTCAAGTGTTTTAAATCTTATAATTTTAGCATCGTTCATCATTTTGAAATGCACGCCTTCACTTAAGCACTAGTTGAGTTCATACCCTCAAAACATCATAGGTTTTTAGTTGTGTTTCGTGTTATTTACTGCATTTTCACTTTTTATGTTATTTTGCTTTTGATTCCGTGTTTATGTCTGTTTGAACATGTCGTATATTAAAACATGCGTCGTTATAATGTGGCACTGATTTTGTGAGTAAGAGCTCCGTAAGCTATTGTCACGCTCCTCCTTAACGAGCTCCGGTAAGGTATTGTTATGCGCTCTTGCCTGACTACCGGGCACGGCTGATTTTAAAAGGAAGTCGGTGACCGACAGAGTCAGTACACAGATACGGGCGTACAAGAGTATTTCCTTACTCCTGCCTTGGTGGTCTGAAGCTCCCAAAACTGTGGTTTACAGCTACAGCTAAATAAACCTCTAGTTGCGTGGAAAACAAACTAAACAACATAATTTGGCGACAAGGATTTCGAATCTCCAACGGGAATTTGAACGTTATAAGTGCTCTGAAACTAAAATGGCCTATTCTACAGTTAGCTGTCCTCCATTCGACGTTGAAGTGGAAACAGTGTGTGAATTCTTACAAAAGTTCGAAGTGCAGTGTGCAGATTCTCTCCTGAAGGCGGGAAACAATGGCGGTTAGAAAGCTAGTATTTTAGTTTAAGCTTTGCCTGTAAACAGCATTACTGATCTACTACGAAGAATTAAACCTACGCTACTCGCTGATGCTACGTATGATGAACTAGAAAAAGTTAATACAGCAATTTAAAATCAAGAAATCGATTGTCGGCTCGTCTGTTACATTTCTAAACAAAAAGCAAGGTGTTAATGAATTCATAGAAACTTATTCTAAAACGTTAAATGACTTAGCATCTGCGTGCAACTCCGATAATTGCTGTCGTGATCGTCTCTTGAGAGATGCTTCTGTTGCTGGTCTACGTTCATCGCAAATTCTCAGTGCAGTTCTACAGAAGTGTGATCGAAAATCGTTCAACGAATGTATTGAACATGCAAAACTCATCAAACAGTTAAGTTCCGATGCTCACGATATTATTCATGAGGATTCATCTTCATCGTTGTTCACAACTGAAAAATTACAGCCTACTACATTTGCATACGTAGCGGCACTAAGCAGAAGAATCTTGCGAAGAATTGCAATGCTTTGGAATTGAAGTGCAATTCATGTGGGAAGATAGGACATATTTCTAAAGTTTGCAAATCAACGACTGCAGAACGGCCTCCTCCGGCTAAGTCTACATGTCGAAGATCAACACGTGGAGAATTTCACACAGCCCGCGCTTGCATGGTGCAGTCGGAACGGTGCGGTTGTCATGGCAATGACAGAGGAGAAGATTCTTCAACACCGAGTTCACGCGAGTCACTGCAGCGAAAAAACGAAGTCACTACACAGAAACCTAGGAACGATACTTGTGACGGTAACTCTATTAATAATTTCTCTGATGCGCATAAAATTAATTGAATGATTCTCATTTTTTTAGAAAAACACCACTGTAATTCCCGTTACTAAAGAGTCTACGATTTGGAAAGGCCATTTAAATGGTAAACCTGTAGAATTTCTTCTTGACGATGGCAGTGCAATGGTCAATCTTCAGCAATCACTAGTTATAAAGACGTTAGTTTTAATCGTAATTTTCTCATTGTGGAAGATGATAGAATCAACTTACTTGGACGAGAAATTTGTTCTGAACTTAACGTAAATGTTGTCATTCCTGATCAATGTGACACTATAAACAAAACAGATTCTCATAGTTTGCCGAAAAGCTTGTCTTCGAAATATGACTCGTACTGGTCGTCTGATTCGCAGTGTAACGTTAAAGATACCGTGCATCTTGATGTGTTGCCTAATTCAGTTCCTGTATTTTGTAAAGCACGCCCTGTTCCTGTAAGACTAAAAGACTCTGTCGAAAGCGAACTGGAGCGCTTGCAGAGTATGGGCAAAATTTCTAAAGTGCATGATAGCCAATGGGCATCTCTTACCGTCAATGTTCTAAAGTCTGACGGCAATGTAAAAATCTGTGGAGATTTTCCAGCCTCCATTAACAATTGGTTAAATTCCGTTCAATCTGTCCTACCTGTTATTGATGATGTAATTTCTCAACTCGGCGACGCAAAGTTTTTCTCCAAAATTGATTTATCAAATGCGTTTCTGTAAATCCCTTTGAATGAAGTATCAAAAAAGTTTACGACCATTAACACGTCTGAAGGTCTAATTATGTACAATTAATTCTCCTATGGTTTGCGTGCAAGTCCCGGCATTTTTCAAGCGTTCATGAATAAAACTTTCTGGCATCGAAAATATCATTGTGTGCCAGGATGATCTACTCATTTTGACCTTTTCCTATGATTCTCATTTGAAAGTTTTTGACAAAGTCTTGTCTGTCCTCAAAGATGCTGGAATTCGCTTCAATCTTTCTAAATGTGCCTTCCTAACAGATCGTGTGTCTTATCTAGGGTAGATTTTCGATAACAAAGGTGTTCACCCTAATTCGGAGAAAGTAGATGCAATTCTCAATGCTTTTGTTGCTAAAAACCTCAAACAGATGCCAGCATTCATTGGATTGTGTAATTTCAATAGTTGTTTTGGACCTAACTTTTCTCATGCCATGCATCCTCTGTATTTGCAACTAAAGAAAGATGCACCTTTCCAGTGCACTACAGAACAGGATAAAAGTATCCATATTATCAAGGATATCTTTCGTTCTCATAAACCTCTAAAATTGTTTGATCCCAACCATGAAACTCTTCTTGAAATTGATAGTTCTAGCTATGGGGTTGCTGCCGTACTTATGCAACGCTTTGATTCCTCTCGTGATTGGTGTCCTGTTCAATTTGCTTCAAGATCTCTAAATAATGCAGAGCGAAACTTTTCTAACATCGAAAGACGGGTCTTAGTGTTGTTTTTAGCGTCGAAAAATTCAAAAAATTTCTTCATGGTGCTAAGTTCCTTATTCATAACGATCCAAACCCTCTTTGCAAACTTTTTGCTCATAACAAAGGCGTACCTCTTAATTGTTCCGCTCGTATTCAACGATGGACTCTCAAACTTTCTCCGTTTGACTATGTTTTCAGCTATTCGAAAGGTAAATGTAACGTAAATAGCGAGTGTCTTAGTAGGCTCCCTCTACCCACTACTGTTACAGAACTAGAACCGTACGAACTGATCTTTGCAGTGAACTCTCTCGATAAAAATCCTATTACGTGTGAAAATATAAAAACTCATACTGATATGGATAGTGAACTATGTCAACTCAAACAATACATAAACTTTGGCATGCCTCCTAAACCTAATCCTAATATAAGGTATGGAAACGCTGGACTTCGGAGATACGTTTACTCGCTAGAACGAAGACAGGCGAGGTTTACATGGAGGCTTACAGGTGCTCGGACGCGATCGATTAGCGCTATGTCTGAGGGGCCGCGCTCCTATATTAACTCTGAGGCGCACGGGGTGAAGGGGGCATATGTGCGCACACTCATACCTCCCCCACCGCGAGAATGTTAGGAAGGTACCCCCTAAAAAAAAATATTTGAGGGCACAAAAAAATTCAAGTTCAAAAATCAAACACTGAGAATCAAGGTAATGTAAAACTATTAACATCGGTGCAGCACATCTAGCTGGCAATTACTCGAAATTATTTACTGAAAACATATTAAAACAATTCAATTTAAAAACAACTAAAATAGTACTACTCGCCTGATTTCAGCAACAAAACGCAACACCATAATAAGATTTGCAATAATAAAACGCATCAACGCAAAGCAAATAAGAAAAAAGGCAGCGAAGCTGATTAACAAATAATGCCCTCCTCTTCAACACTGATAAAATTAAAATACGTGTTGATACAATACTCGATACATGCTTCGAACTAATAATTAACGTCAGCAATGCATCGTGACCACGCATTTAGAACTATCAATCGCGTAAGAAACCATGAATGAAACGCCAAATAACGACAATTATAAAAATACAACTAAAAGAAAGACAATTATGATTCGCATCAGCATAAACAATTCCTTCCGTTACTTCGAATTTGATATTGTTCTTGCAACGAAATAAATGATTAAAGTAATCAACAATATAAACAATAGGTAATTACATCAATAATTTAGAAGGCATCAAGCACAGTAGGCAATGCTACCGATAAACATCACCAATAACATGAACACCATTACTTAAAATTTGTAGATAAACAATATAACCATCGGTACGCTCATAATCACATGTATTATTATTACTAAAAAACTGAGTATACCGTGCTTGATAAACAAATGAGTATAGTATTGGTTAAATAGGATCTGTATAACACGATTGTAGTTAGAGTTCTCAGGCAATGTAACTACAGGAATTTTCAGGATGGTCGAAAACTTTTACCACGTAGGTAATGATTGATGATTCAGTAGTATTAATTTAATGATTTAAATTAATGATTAAATTAGTGATTACTAAAATTTTCGAAACTTCCGAAGATTTATCGAAGGAAAAAAGGATAACAGTTCCGTAGAGTTAATAGGAGAGTATTAGAGAATATTATAGTTAAAATAGAGAACAAACCTTTTTAAACATTAGTAAAACAATCAACAGAATAAATGACGCAGTACCGTAGAACTCATTAACAAACCCAAATCTAAGATTTTTACACCGGTTATGTGATTACATGATTATATAAAACATTGAGTATGCGATTAAATGAAATACGGGGTATACACCCAACAAAGAACAAGCAGAAGGTGTGACGAGTTTGTTCTAAATAGATGAAATTTAATCGTAATCTAAACGCAGTCCGAACAGATCTAAAATCCAATGAGTCTGAGTCTGAATGAGTCTGAGTTTGTAATCGATTTGGTGACTGGATACTTGCTGGTGACAAGTTTAAATTTAACAAGTCGGACTTATACTTCAGTTGCTAACATGCCAATAGTCGTTTGACCCAACGTGGGAATCCTGCGTCTAAGCCGCCCCAGCCGTCTAGAGCGCCTGGGCCGTGTCAACCCAGAGCGCACGTTAACTATCAAGTGCCCACCGATACTTACAGCTACACCTCCCCTATTGCCGAGGAAAGGTTGTTCAACTTCCCGAACGGTTTTAATGCGTTCCGACGGAGGAGAAAATCCTCTGCACGTACGCGCTCGGCCAACAACTACAATTGCTTGTGGGTATAATAAGCCACAATGAATAAACCTATTACGACGACCGTCAACATCAACAAGATGTCGCTTAGCCTATCCGAGATGAAATCCATCTGGGCATTGGCTGCCACCCAATCCTGAGTCGGAGCCCCCCTATGCTCAACCAAGGCTGCCGTGATCGTATCGACGCTCACGCTGGATTTCTTATTCTCCATGCTACAAGCCTGTTTGTTGAACTCGGACTTGTTGTTTCTGCTCACGTAATCACGCGGACTTGCAATTGAGACAATACAAAGAACCGATTACCACGGCCATGTACAAATCAACATCAGAATAAGTAACCAATGATACAACTAATTCAAAATACAACCCCAAATGCTTGATAACCGTTTTTCGTGCTCCTAATCTTAATGTTAACAATTAAATACAAATTCATTTCAAATCAATTCAATGTATGTTAAAACAAGCGTCAAGAGTTGTTGTCGTCCAGACTTTGTTTTAATCAATAGCTACTTCTAGCGATGCGGTCGGGAAATTTCCAGTCATCTTTAATGCTTATTCAAATGAAAGTGATCTTCAATTTAGCTTCCGATGATACGTTCAATTTAATTTTTAATTTTTGCTGAGGTGTCGAGCTCGATCGTCTGATGAAAGTAAAGGCAGTGTCAGCGATTGCAATTCGCAAACACGGAATTCGATCACAAGAAAAAATGTCTATTCAGCAGCAACATTCGAGCGAACGTAAGCGTTGACTGACATGAGCCAATAAAAGAACAAACAAAAAAAAACAAGCTACATAGATCGTGAGAACATCCGTAATCACGTAAGCACGTAATCTGTTGCTAAAACTTGAAGCTTAAAGTACAAAAACTAAAGGTTAACATAGGGTAACAGAGAGACATTCCCTCTGCTTCTTAGCGAATGAAAACACAATAACTATAAGCACAAGCGTGTGCGAAATTATTATGAGGCAAACCATGTAACACAACGAAGATACTCAATATATAATTAACACAATGCATATAGTAATTCAGTAATTCTTCCTAGCAAAATCGTAACTCGTCAAAAGTCGTAAACGTGAAAGTCGTAAATGTCGTAAATTGAAAACGTTTTCATTTCGTTTCCCGTAGAGGTAGCACGTTATTCATGTTACTTTTGTGAACTTAGTCTCCTATTTTAATTTCGACCCAGTGTTCCTTAACTTTGGTAATAATTTCCGGACCTAACCAAGAAAGATCTAATTTATTCATTTTGAAATGATTTCTTAGCATTACTCCGTCACCAATAACGAAGCGTTCATCTTTACGTCTCAAATTATGATACATTGTGCGTTCAGCTGAGCTATTTATAATGAGTTTCCTAACGTTTTCAACAATTCGCACCGCTTCTTTTGCACGGATATCAACCAGATCCATTTCTGAATCGTAGCTGTATGAAATTTTGAAAATTTCCGCCTGAAAATAGGGGCACGTGTCTCTGCCGAAGACAACAAAACCAGGAGTATCTCCCAGGGTAGAATTTAAAGAATTATTAATGGCGTTCTCTACCATTTCTAAACACTGATCCCACTCCGTGTGAGCTAGGGAATTTATGTACAATTTCAGTAGATTAGTTATATTTTAATTATTGCGTTCCACAATAGCGTTCTACTGGGGGCTGAAGGGTTGTACTTCTTTCTTTGCAATTGCGAGAATTTTAGCAAATTGTTTAACCGCTACTGATTTAAATTCGAGAGCTTGGTCACTGATTAAAATTTTCGGATACCCAAATGTCGCGAAACAATTACCTAAACATGATATGACCGCGTCTGTTCGACGGTTAGTGGTTGAGTACAACTTACAGTAGCGAGAAAATAAATCAATCACAACTAGTATGTACTTATTCTCATTATCAGTAACTGGTAGAGGTCCTAAAAAGTCAATCGAAACTACTTCAAAAGGTTCTTTCGCTATTGGTGCTGTTAAAATCTTAATAGGTACGGTCGGGTGAGCTTTTAGAAGCTTGCAAACCTCCCAGCCTTGCACAAACTTACGCACGATTGTTTTTTCTAATATGTGAAAATGTTGAAGCCTAAATTTGAACAAAGTGTGCAATGCATCAGTTTGATACGTAGAGTGTATAGCGAGAATCGCCTTTGACATCAACGAAGTTGGCATGACAGATGTTAATATGGTGCTAGTTCGTGAGTCAATTCGCCGCCGTCGGTACAATATGTCATTAATAATTAAATAACTCTGTAAGTCAGGAATCGTAGAAGTACTTCCATGAAGTAGCGCTTCTCTAACTTCAGCACAAAATCGATCTTGATTTTGCTCGTCAATAAGTTCGTTTAAAGTCCAGGAAAGTTCTTTCACTGTCGGAATATACTCAATTAGTTTCGGTGCAGCCCTGTCATTGCGTGTCACCGCGTCACTACCGTCTGGCTGCATCGACGCGCAACTGGGAACGTCTGGCGTCTGCCTCTTTTTTGTGCTCGCGTCAGGGCGATGCACACTTCAGGCTCGGGCTGCAACTGTTCGTTACTGTAAGTTGTACTCAACCACTAACCGTCGAACAGACGCGGTCATATCATGTTTAGGTAATTGTTTCGCGACATTTGGGTATCCGAAAATTTTAATCAGTGTCTCGAATTTAAATCAGTAGCAGTTAAGCAATTTGCTAAAATTCACGTAATTCTTTAATAGTGAGTTGACCATTACCTACTGGTAATCTACTTAAACAGTCGGCAACGACGTTCTGCTTACACGGTAAATACTTAACAACAGGTTCGTAAGAGTGCACGTTAATGCACCCTCTAGCCATCGCTGTATCTTCCGGTTGTCTTTTTGTAAAAAGTGGGATGAGTGGACGGTGGTCGGTGTCAATGTACAGAGGATATTCAAGGATTAGAGATTTGAAAGCTTTAAGAGCGCTAACAATAGCAAACAGTTATTTTTTGGTTGTGCTGCAGCGCTTTTGACTATCGTTCAGGCTTTTACTAAAATAACCAGCATGTCGCTTTATTTTATCATAGCAGTCTTCGGACTGCATCAAAACTGATCCTAAACCAGTGTTTGAAGCGTCTGTAAAAAGATGAAAGGGTTTGTTAAAGCGGGGATGTCGTAAAACAGTGTCGGAAGCCAGAGTTGATTTAATATAGTCAAAGCTTTGTTGGCAGTCTTTACTCCAGTCAAAGTCAACGTTTTTCCTCAAAAGTTTATACAGCGGATTTGAAATTGTTGCAAACTGAGGAATAAAACTACAAAAATAATTTGCTGCACCCAGGAATTGCTGCAATTCCTTCACATTTACTGGTGCCGGATAATTTTGCAAATTTTGCGGATTCTTTGCAACGTATTCCTTCAGCCAAAATAAAATGTCCTAGGTATTCAGTGGATTTTTAAAGAACTGACATTTCTCGAGTTTAATGAATAGATTTCCGGTACGGAGCATCGTAAGAACAGTCCTAAGATCAGGCAGATGCTGGTCTAATAGATTTTGAGTACACCAATATGTCATCAAGGAATACAAAACTCAATCCACCTAAAATAGTTGCAATAACAGAAGACATAACGCGTTGGAATACACTCGGACTTGAACTAAGTACAAAGGAAATTCTACGGAATTGATATTTTTCGTAGCCAATACTAAAGGCTGTGAACTTTCGGCTTACCTGCTCTAGTTCTACTTGATGGAACGCGGACCTCAGGTCCAGTGTCGAGAATATGCTGTTTCCCCCAAGCGCAGATAATATTTCATCTATACCCGGTATAGGATCCGATTCCGTAACAAATATCTTATTATTCGCTTGGAAATCAAATACTGGCAGGATCTCAACGCTCTTTTTTTACAACAATAACAGGGAAATTTTAGTCCGACATTGAGTTCTCGAAATACCCTATGAGAGCATGTCTCGCGTTACTTTTGTCAACTCTTCCTGATATTTATGAGGGATACGGTAGGGTGGTATATTTAAGACTGGAGCATCTGGTTTAAGCACAATTTTGTGTTTCATTACCTTCGTAACACCTATAGTCTCGCCTTCTAGCGTGATCACGTCACGGAAATTATTTAACATGTCAGTCAGTGGTAATTTTACGTCAGCTTCGTCGCATAATATGTCCTCAGTCGTTAACGGACGACGTACGTCCTTCTGTACATTAGGCACACTCTCAATTTGTGCATTAACTCCTCGTTCCTAACTACGAGAAAAATAACAATTATATCCAAGTTCGACAACCTTCAACTCAAGTTTCTCCTTAGCCATGGCCTTTACATTTCCCCCACGACTCGAGATGACTTTAATTGAATTCGACGTAGCCTCAGGGCTCATCTCTACACAATTCGCTTCCTCAGCGCTTCCTCTAGACTCGTGAGATAGATTTCAATTTCTACCTCTTCCTCATCTACAGCTTCCAAGTTTCACAACATCATGTTTTCGCTGAAATGGATGACCTCCTCTTGTGGATTAAGCATCATCAATGATACATTACCATCCTGTCTTATCGTAACTAGAGACTCTGCTATTAGTATGCCATTATCTTGGCCTCATTTTAACATTATATATTCACCGGGCTTAACCTTTTTCACCCAACCGTTCATTACTTTCATTGAACTACCAGGCACTTCTAATGCCGCACAGTGAACCACTAGTGGCCGCCTCTTCTTTTTTGCCTCTGCCCTTGGCTTCTCAGCTACACGCTCGAGCACAGCTTTTTTTCTCACGTTTTATTTCCTCGCGGCCATTCACTCTGCCGCGGACCTGGCTGCCTCTGCGCTTGCTCTGCACAGCAACTACTTCTGACATTATACAGTCGCTGTTTACAATGTTCATTGTCATTGCTTCTCTACTTCTATCCCCGATCTTGGATGAGAAATCCTAGAGTGAGAAATAATAACTTCAGCGGGTAAGTAGGGGATAGGGCAATAGGATCCCTTGAATGTTACACAGTGCGAGCAAAACGCTCGGGTCGAGCTCCCCATACTGGCCACCACATGTGAGGAATGGAAACGCTGGACTTCGGAGATACATTTACTTGGCGAGAACTAAGACAGGCAAGGTTTACATGGAGGGTCACAGGTGCTCGGACGCGATCGATTAGCGCTATGCCTGAGGGGCCGCGCTCTTATATTAACTCTGAGGCGCATGGGCTAAAGGGGGCATATGTGCGCACACACACTAATTTGTCAAAATTTAAGAACCTGCTACCTCAGATGACTATCATGAAATGTTGTATACTTCATAAAGGAATGGTTTTAATTCCGAAGTCATTACGTAGTTTAGTTCTTGAAACACTTCATGATGGACATCCTGGCAATTATGGCACGAAGTCGTTGGCCAGATCTGTTATTTGGTCTCCCGGAATGGATTAAATTATTGCAGACATCGTAAAATGTTGCCCTCAATGCCAATTAAATCGAGCAAAATCTAAGTCTAGAAACGTGGAATGGCCTTCTCCTTCTCGTCCTTTTGAACGTATTCATGTTGATCACTTTTTCTACGAGAATAAAATCGTTTTCATTGCTGTAGATGAATTATTTAAATATATTTAATGCGAAGTTGTACTATCCACGAGTGTGTCAGATACTATTGATGCTTTCAGAATGATTTTCAGCAGGTACGGATTGTGTGATGTGCTCGTAAGTAATAATGCTTCTAACTTTTCATCTCACGACTTTAAAGATTTTCTAACTACTAATGACATTGAGCACCTCACACCTCCGCCCTATTCTCCAGCCAGCAATGATCAAGCTGAGAGGGGAGTAAGGGTCATCAAAGACCTGTTGAATAAACTCTCTTCTCCCGAATCGTTCAAATCCTGTCTATCAAAAGCGTTATTTCAATCACATTGTATTCCTCACAGTGTCACAAAAATTGCTCCCTCTGATGTGACACTGTGACACAATTGCTCCCTCTGATGCTCCCTCAACAATCTTGAATTTGTTACTTCCAGAGATAGAGTTAATCCTAAATATTCTGTGACCAGGTTTAAGCTTATTGTTGAAACTCAATTTGATTTTGGTGATCATGTTCTTGCTCTGAATTAAAGAAATGGTCCCAAGTGGCTGAAGGGAATTATTGGCAGTAAAGTTGCTGTTAATATCTTTCATGTCCTTGGCATTAAATGTAACCTGGAAGAGACACTCTAATCAGCTGCTTCATTCTTCTGGTAATTTGGGATCTATCAGTAGTAAGGCGGCAGAGCCTTCTGCTTTTCAGCCTGTTAGCAGGTCACCTGTAGAAAATGAACATCGTAAATCAGGTAGAATAACTAAACCTGTAATGCGAATGATTTGTTGAGTTTTTCTTTCCTTTTGTCAAATATTCATCTAAAGAGAAGGAAATTTTTGTTTATTAAAATATGCGTCGTTATAATGTGACACTGGTTTTTGTGATTAGGAGCTCCAGAAGCTGTTGTTGTGTTCCTCCTTTACATGCTCCGGAAGCTGTTGTCACGCTTCTCCTTTACGAGCTCCAAAAAGGTATTGTTATGCGCTCTTGCCTGACTTCCGGGCACGGCTGATTTTAAGAGGAAGTCGGTAACCGACAGAGTCAGAAGACAGATACGTGAGTACCATAGTGTTTTTTTACTCCTGCCTTGGTAGTCTAAATCTACTGAAACTATAGTTTGCAGCGACAGCTAAATAAGCCTCATGTTGCGTTGAAAAGTACCTACACAACAGTTCATCTATGTCCATTTCTATTGCAGTGATGTATGCCAGATTCTTTTAATGAGCTGATGTTGGGTATTAGACAGAAACGTTCTCAGTATAATAAAAAAAAATTCAGAGATTTTAGCTTTCCTATTTTTATTGAAATTGAAGAAAATTCCGGATAATATTCCCGATTATATAATTTCATTGCGAGGTTTGTTGTGATGGAAGCTGTGTCGTTACTGCGTAGAAGAGACAGTGTCCGTCATCTAAAGTGTAAGCAGGTTCCATTTTGAGCGATCGTTTCAAGTCATCCAGTGTGTCTGCAACGCGTGTTTTAATTTGGTTCACTGCTGATTTTTCGGTATCAGTATCGGTTTAGTCGCACTTCTGGGGCCTTGTAGAAGCAGGAGATTTTTTCAAGGGTCGTTTTCCATTGCAGTGATTCTCTACGTGACTGCGCAAGGGATTTTGATTTCCGGAAAGAGGCTTGATGAGAAAAATTTAATTTTTTTTGAATGATTCTGAATTTCGTTATTCGCTTGACTTTCCCCTATTTCTGCGTACGTTTTGGAAAGTCGAGGTTTGATTGAAAAAGAGGGCATGTCACAGTCACTATTCGTGTCTGTTGCAAGCAGGGTTGCGGAGTCGGAGGAATAAATTTGCGACTCCGACTCCACCTTTTCAGAATTTTGCGACTCTGACTCCGACTCCACCTTTCCAGAATTTTGCGACTCCAACACCGACTCCACCTATTCATAATTTTGTGACTCCAACTCCACCTATTCACAATTTATAAGTTGAATATTACTGTTTGTAGGTGTTGCAACCTGTACATATGGTTATTTTAATCTTTCACGAACGACTGTTAATCGTTACGCAGATACGGCCATTAAGCATCCTTATGAACGTCACAGACGCACACACCAATCAAGCAAACAATAACTACGTATTATATTTCAAATTTTTATTAGCAAAACAGTTTTCAAGAAATTTGCCCTGCCTTTTTACCACGATAAGCTGCATTTTCTTAACAATAAATTCAATTTCCAATAAAATTTTTACTCATGAACAAAAGTGAGCAGATGCCAGGTTTTTCACATAATTTGAATGGTATTTATGATACCATTCAATCAAGCTAATTCCCATTGTAATGACATAGTGGAAGTTACACACAAAACACATGTTTATTTATAAATTGATGGAGACACCTAGCGTTTCATTACGTACAGGGTGTCCGACACTTTTGTTGCCAAACTTTAGCATAAGGTAGCGATCGTCGAAATGAGCACTTTTTATTCTATTAAGGTATGGTCTAAAATGCTTAGTTAAAAAGTTACAAGTACGTGTTACAAGAAAGTTACTTTTCATCCGATATCCTGAGTGCTCCTCGACATCAACGACAAAGATTAGTTTGTTTACTGTTAGTACTTCTTCGGCTGCAAATGTATCACCGGCAATGGAGGGAGTATCCAATGCTGAATTAGCGGATATGCACCTAGTGTATGGTGCAGCAAATGGAAATTCTAGGGAGGCTGTTCGAATTTACGCAGAAAGGCATCCTGACAGACATGTTCCATCGCGTCAAGCATTCACAGCCATACACCGGAGATTACGTGAATACGGATCATTTCACAGACCACGACCTGAAGGAAGACGCCAAAGGAGAGTAGCAGATCCAGACGAGGTGGAAGATGACTTAGAATATTTTCGAAACAATCCTACCTCAAGCACTCGTTCTTGTGTACGTGCTTTACATTTAAGCAAAACTACTGTGTGACAAGTACTACATAACAGTGGTCAACATCCATTTCACTTTCAGCGTGTGCAGGAGTTGCACGGTGAAGATTTCGAACGTTGTGTTGAATTTGCGAGGTGGTTTCAACAGAAAACAGATCAACAACATCGTTTTCCATCACGAGTCTTATTCACAGACGAAGCGTCATTTACTCGAGAAGGAATACTTAATCTCCATAACCTGCACATGGGGTCTGGCAACAATCCACATGTTACAAGACAATGTCGACATCAGGTTAGATTCGCCGTAAATTTTTGGGCAGGAATTCTTGGTGACCATCTGATTGGGCCATACATCTTACCAGAGAGACTAAATGGACGTACCTATTACATTTTTCTTAATAAAGTATTGCCAGAACTACAAGAAAATGTACCTATAGCTGACATCAGAGGAATGTATTTTCAACATGATGGTGCTTCTGCACATTTTGCAGTTGCTGTTGAGCAATTATTGGATGCCCGATATCCCAATCGCTGTATTGGCCGTGGCTGTCCCTTCGCGTGGCCACCAAGATCTTACGCCCCTAGATTACTTTTTCTGGGGGCATATGAAACGTTTAGTGTATGAAACACCGATTCAATCCGAAGAGGACCTGATGGGTAGGATTGTTGAAGCCTCGGAAAGGATTCGTGAAACTCCTGGTGTCTTTGCTCGCGTCCGCCAATCATTGGAGAGGCGTTTGAACGCCTGCATCGAAACAAATGGGCGGCATTTTGAACAATTTTTGTAAACATGTAATCTAGTTAACGGTTTCGTTTGTTGTGCTCATAATAATTACTGTCGAAAATGCTTTTTCCTTATCAAAACATTAAAAAGTTAATGTAAATTAATAATAATAAATGTTTCACATACTTGCCTAACTTCTCATTTCGTATCCTTGCCATTGATGTGCCGCAGTTTACCGCCTTGGATTCGTCTCCGCAAGAGAGTGTACGAATTATTTTTAATAACTGTCCAACTTCAAGTCCTTGTAACTCTTTAACTAAGCATTTTAGACCATACCTTAACAGAATAAAAAGGGTTCATTTCGACGATCACTACCTTCTGTTAAAGTTTGGCAACAAAAGTGTCGGACACCCTGTATATAGGGTATTTTTTTGTGAGAAGAAATTTCCACCATATGTTGAAAACTCAAAATGAATAAATTTTCACGAATGATAAAATGCTCAAAACTCCTTAGTTTTGGAATTATAAGGATTTTAAGAAACTTTGAAACCTAAAGTACGATACCACATTCGCGCCAATGATAACGCAACCTTTTTCACTTCAAATTAATCCAAGTCAAGTTCAATTTAATCCAAGCCAAGTTCATTTTTATCCAAGTAAAGTTCAATTTAATCCAAGTCAAATTTGAATTAATCCAAGTCAAGTTCAAATTAATCTAAGTCAAGTTCAATTTAATCCAAGTCAAATTCAAATTGATCCAACTTTAAGTTGAGTGATGAATTGACACAATCACTCGTTAATTAGAGCGCATTTTGCATTAAATATTTTTCTATTGGATGTAATGAGCAAGATTATCGTTTTTCCTTTCAGCAAGGAATACATAAAACTTTCGCCTGTGTTACAATCTAAAGACAAGATGTTGTAAAATGTTCTAAGTAGCCAGCATCAGGAGGCTGAGTGTGATTCAGATCTTTGACCGGCGTAAAAGATACCAGTCATATATAAAATATAACCAGTTCACTTTGTATTGTACTACTCATTGAAGTTATTTTAAAATTCTACATTAATGGTGGTATGCTTCCATTCAAATATTTATGTTCAAAAGGTAATTTTATGTTACACATAGCAAAATCGGGGATTTTTTACTCTCATTTAAAGATTTACATGAGTGAAATTTCATTTTATCACATATATGAAATCATGTACATGAGAATACAAATGATTACTATTGGAAGTTATTTGTATTTAATCTTTAAGAGAGATATACAAACGCAATTCACTGAGTACTTATGTACGATTCCGTTTGAAAACAATTTATAGGAGTACATTACTACACTCATACATTCCTGCATTAGCAATAAAAGTGTTGCCATCCCTTCAAATTAATAGGCCAAGGCAAATATTTCATCTACGTCGATGAAATAAATTGTAACTTACGAAGATCGTTTGGAAAAGCGAAAAAAAAGACTTCGTTGCAATTTTTTTATGGATTAAATCTACATATCGTCCAATGATAATCTTATGTAGTAGCATGTATATATGATTACATTCATGTGATAAAGTTAAATTTCACGCAGATTAATATTTATTTGAGCGTAAATAATTCCTCAATACTTCTATATGTATGTGTAACATAAAATTATCTTTTGAACATAAATATTTGAATGGACGCAAACTGTCATAAATGTAGAATTTTAAAACAACTTTAGTGAGTAGCATAATAAGAAATTTTTATCATTGACTTGTATCTTTTACGCCTCTCAACGATCTGAATCACACTCTGCCTCCTGATGCTGGATTTTTAGCACATTTTACGACGGCTTGTCTTTAGATCGCTACACCGGACACCGGCGGTGTCCGGTGTCCTAAGAATGCTCCGATTGAACGAAATTACAATAGATGATTCAATTCCTATGTTGAAAATCCCCAAAATTATGATATATCATACATACATGTAGATAAGGTAGGCAAGATTTGCACACCATCTTTTCTTCTCTGTACCTACACTATTCGGGGTAACAATGCAGAAAAGGTCACATATTATTGCTCAACGCTATTTTATATCTCAGCTATAATAGGCAAAAGTTATTCTACTTTCGTCGCAGGGGTCTGACGTTTTCGGAACATTTTGTTTCCGAATAAAAACCCCTTTGAGCTTCTTTGAGCGTAATATGATATTGTCTTTTATTTTCGTTTGACTTTTCACTTTGTATTTGACTCTTCTTACTTTAATAAACGCCCACGTTCTTTTCATTTCGTATTTTTAGTGAAATTTGGTACGTTTTCAGCAAGAAAATTTGTACTATGGTATACTCGTACATGCAACAATCATCGCAGCAGAGAAAGTGCATTGCTTTCAGTTACAATATTTGGGGGACAAAGTGAAGAATTTGCTAGCATCTTGATATTAATTTCACTGCAGCTCTTTCACACTTTATTTGATTTTTTCAAGTGTCCCAAAACCGATTTTGATTACCATACAACAT
Organism: Platorchestia sp. MABIK; assembly: GCA_014220935.1. Classification (NCBI taxonomy): domain Eukaryota; kingdom Metazoa; phylum Arthropoda; class Malacostraca; order Amphipoda; family Talitridae; genus Platorchestia; species Platorchestia sp. MABIK. The sequence continues at coordinate 52,870 of JACJUY010004129.1, read as the reverse complement.
TTCCTAAGTTTTCTTTTTAAAAATTCTTAAATTATAAAATGAAGAAAAACAGATACTATTTTAGTTTTTAAAATTGTTAAAACATAATTATACAAATCTCCATTTCAGCGTATGCTAACTTAGAAACTGGGAGTGATCAGAAGTTAAAAATTAAACATGAAAATGAAATGGTAAAATATAACAAAACTCTTGAAGAACCAAACGAAATTCACAGAATAACTTTAGAAATGAGCAGAAGTTTTTATTATTAATACATGTTAACTTGACGTAAAGACAAGGAAGTAAACAAAACAAAGAAATAAATTTTAAGAACATAGATACTACAGATAGCTGAAAAAAAATCTACTAAAATTACAGATATTAACTTCAAAATCAGCTAATGATATTTTCATTATCAATAGCGATTACGTAACCTGAATATTAGAACTCTTTGTGTATCAGACCATAGCTTCAGGTTTAGGCAAAAAGCAGTCATTATCAATATACCACAACCTAAAGTCTAGAAATATTTATGATCAAAACATAACATTTGGTTACCGCAAAGACTAGTCATTTTCAATCAATTCATCAGAGCATAACTAAAAGAAGGACCAGAAAAGGTCGTTATAAGGAACCATTGATATAGAACATAGACACAGTAAAAGCGTACAGAGTTAACACTCTTGAAGTGAGTACAATGAATTTCATCAGCTGAGCTGTTCTGCAAGTAACTTACAGTACATTATCTACAAGTTTCTTAGTCCTATGTGTTAATTGAAAAGGGGAACACGAGAAGCAGAAATAAACAGAATGAATTTTCAATGCTCTCAATAACTGATTCCGAGTTTTTCACTATAATATATTCATTAATGCTCCAGTACGAAAGTTATACTTCGCACTCGTAGGTATCACATATATATATATGTGTGTGTGCGAACCCACATTGATTAGATTTCAATGACCATTGACCGTATTAAGTGATAGGTATTAATACGCTGTTTCGAACCTTGAACAAAATGATCAATAAAAACACTGCGAATTTTTTAGCTTTTCAGTTAAGTATTTTAAACTCAGCTTTGTTTACTTTCGGTTTCAAACAATTATGAATAATTCTTTGCAAAAATTGGAATCGAAGACACCAAAAAATAGCGACTCCAACCTCGACTCCGCAACATCCGTATGAACAACTCCGACTCCACCACATTTGGAAAAGCGACTCCGACTCCGACTCCACACACATTCAGAGAAGCGACTCCGACTCCATCTTAAAACATGCGACTCCGGCGACTCCGACTCCCCGACTCCGACTCCGACTCAGCAACCCTGATTGCAAGTAGCGCAAATTTATTGATCGTACTTATATTAAAGTGGTATGGAAAGGCTCAGGTTCATTCACGTTCCTCACGCTGTGGATAGGTCAGTCACTCAAAGCTCTGCTTGATGACGCTTTCAATTTTAAAGGGTCTGGTGTACCATGTGCATAAATGGGCATAGGCTTATTTTCTTTTTCAGAGTTTAAAGTGAGAATATTTGCTTCATTCCGTGAAGTTTTCGATTCACTGGAGTGATCCACAATTCACTTATTGCTTGACATACGAGTATGTTGAAATGAGGACAATGTAGCATGGTGATTCGCTATGTTGATTTCATTGCGAGTTGTCCAAGAAAACAAAAGTTTTCTTCCTGAGTGCGAGGCCATTGAAAGTTATTGAGAGCGTCAGCATTTTTATTTTCTGGGTAAGTTTGAAATGGAATCAAGTTTAAACCCAGGTTTTCGCAAAAATTCATGGTTTTGTCGCATTCTTACGCTCTGCAAGCATTAGCAATATAAATACGAGAAAGTGCTCACTTCCTTACAATTAGTTTTTTGAATTGAGCTAGGTCTGAGTGCAAGTGGCAGAGACCATCAAAACTTAGTATATAATTATAAAATCTAGAATTACGATTTATTGTATAGAGAAAATCCTCATTACGCCCGGAGGGAACAGTTTGGATCCAACATGAACGATCGATGTCCATCCTTTTGATTGTGCTTAGGATATAGTCACCTAGCAGCAAAGTATCATAAAGTTCTCGACACTTGGAGTCGACTTCAGAAGAAATACTGGCAAGTACCACGAGTGCATGGTCTTGAGAACTTATATGCGAGTTTAAAGCAAAAAGTTCCACGGTTAAGGCCTGAATGTTTGATACTGTAGAGAAAATCGACGACGGGCTTGGAGGCTCACGTTGTCTTAGTGATTTATTGAAAAATGCTACTGTTAAGAGACAGATTGTGAATAATTTCATGAATTTTTGAAAAGCTTGTAATTTGAAGCAGGTGCAAGTACCCATTAAAAGAAGTAAAAGTGTTTTTTGTATTGTTCTGTACTGAAAACTTTCCTTTGTTCTTGCAGCTTACGCTCTGAGATATTTTACTGCCAGTATCGGTTTGTGTGCGAATATTATGAACACATCATCTGGAGAATGAGAAGAGTCTACCGCGCTTGAAATGCCTGGACAGGATTCCTTGTTACTAATAACAACTATTCTGTCTTGTACCACTGATGAGGATGGCGTTGGTGTCTCCGTCGATGATGGACAATTCTGTGTTGGTGACGCAGAGTTGGATAGCTGACGCGCTGTTTTGCTAGTTGAAATGAAACGCAGCAGGTGGTTGCGGTGCTGCGGCTGAGATTTGGCTGCTTGGAACCTTCAAATGATTGCTGGAGTTCTGACAGATTTGTATTCCCGCATCGAGTGATATTGGTTGCATAATCTTCACTGACGTTGCTTTGGAAGATGACACACATCCTCTGACGGGAGTACTGGCGGCTGTTTTCGAGTTTCCTGTCATTTGAGCGCAAGGATTCAGTGGGCTTGTGGGTGAAGGTCTCCTACTAGCAAGCATTGTGCTTGGTAAGGACGGGTTTTTATCGTTGAGAAATCATTTTTTAGGATGCCTTGGAGGGTAACGTTTGTTTAGATAATGCCACTTTCCGAGCTGCGAAGCAAGTCTTGTAAGTCTGTTTTGTGCGTTATTTGTGCAAAGCTATAGCTAGATTCTGAGAACGAAGTAGCTTTTGTATATTTATCGGTGATACTGATATGCTAATTTTTACATCGCTCGGTAATTATTTTATAAAAAGTAAGGTAAATTCAAGCCATTCATCGAAGATAGGATTGCCCTCAGCTGATAGAAGATAGGGTTACTCTTTAATGCTGGAGGAAGGAGGCGAGGAACAGGGAGGGCGGGGGTTGGCCGTGAACAATGACTTCTTTATAATGAAGGTTGGTTACGCTAAGTGGTGCTCTGAGTTCAAGACGTCTGTTTCTCGAAATTGGTTGTACGCAACTTCACATTTTGGACGACCAGGTCACAGTCTCCGACTCGATAAATTTTAGTTCACCGAGAGTTTTTTCCTGTTTGAAGGACGCTTTAATTATTCAACAGAATGAGATCAGGTCCAAAATGGGATTTGAAATATTAAGGGATAGCACATTTCTTTTCTAACTTTTCAGCCTTACGAAATAGTCCAATTTCCTCACGCGTAAGTTTGTTCAGAACTGCTCCTAGCATTTTTGTACTAAAACACAGTGATTCATTAAAATTTATATTTCTGTCTGATTATAAAATGCAACGTTTCGACGTATCTATCGTCATCCTCAGGCTGGAAACAAAAAAATAACAATACAGAATAATTTTCAGTCACATTGTAAAAAACGCAAAACTAACACTTAAGTAATATAGACTAGATATGTAATCACAAAAGACGAAGGCGACTAGACAAAAAAATTCAAATTTTTTGTCTAGTCTTTTTGCTTTTTTGCTTTTGTCTAGTCAGGCGACTAGACAAAAGCAAAATGGTCGAGCAGCCTCGTCATACCTAGCAAGCTGAAGTTCTGATAAACAGTTTAAGAGCAAAGAAGTCATTAGTATTTTCGTTTAGAGAAGGTTTAAGTTCATGAATGTGTAATGCATCGATAATATGAATTTGATCTTTTTTAACAACATTATAAAGAATTTTAGTGTTAGGGAACAGATCTTCANNNTTCACTGAATTATTGTCACTACTCATGCTTCGGTTCAAAAATTTATCAATAGTTTTATCAATCAAGGTATAAGGAAAGTTGTTATTTACAAGTAAACGTTTAATTCTAAGCATTTCGGAATGGAAGTTTTCCCAATTACTGCAAACTTTGTGAGCTCTATTTTCAAGGTATGGATAACGCCTTCTTTATAGATTTGCGGAGCTTCACAATCGTAATTAATAGTTTCACCAGAATGGGAAGGTTTGACATGGACGGATCTATGGAATGTCCCGTTAGAATCTTCAACCAGAAATTCCAAAAAAGGGAGCTTACCGCGCACACCTAACTCATACGTGAAATTTAAAGCAGATTTTTCAAGAAATAAAACCCTCAACGTTTCCAGATGCTCAACGTCTTGTACTTCAACAAAAATGTCGTCCACATATCTACAGTAAATGCTCGGTTTTACATGCATCCTATTTAACACTAAGTTCTCAACATATGACATATAAAAGTTAGCAAAAGTTGGTCCTAAAGGGCAACCCATGGCAATGCCATCCACCTGTCGGAACAAACTACCATCAATATGTTTAAATGGAGCTTCGGTTGTATAAATTGTAAGAAGTTCTTTCAAAATATGTCGAGGAAACAGATCGGGTGGAGCAGCGTCATCTCTATTGTATACATAGTCCAAAATAATATCTATAGTATTTAGCACGGGTACATTAGTAAACAATGATTCAACGTCTAGTGAAGCTATTATACCAGTAGGAGTTTTGCTACGCAACAGCGTCACAAATTCATCTGATGAGCGGAGCGTATATTTCTGCGGCAGATATGGCAATATAATTTTATTTAATGTCTTAGCCACTGAATAAGTTACTGCAGGAACCTGCGAATTTATTGGCCGTAAGGGAGGATCATTTTGATTCTTATGGATTTTTGCGTTGCCATATATGTAACCAGGCTGGTAATGCCCTTCCAATTTTTTTGCTAGGATAAAATGTTAGGAGCAGTTCTGAACAAACTTACGCGTGAGGAAATTGGATAGCACATTTATTAAATATTGGTCTCATCGATTATAGAGGGGAGTGCATCGCAATGTGCAGTCACATCTTCAGTCTTTTCCTTCGTTCGGAAGGGCTTCCTTTCGCTGCAGTAATTTTGTAGGATCAACAGAAACAAGTCGTCTGTTGGGTGACTAGCGCTTTGAGTGAGAACATATTTGAATTACAATTCGAAATAAGTTGCACTTTTTCTCCCATTTTCCCTAGTGATTATGAATGTTTTTCAACTTCTCGTTCACCCGTTATTCTTATTGAAATACATAGGTCACTTTAAAATATCGGTGTCGGTAGGGAACGGAGGCATGAAGCACAGTAATTTTTTCTTGCACATTTGCCGTCTCGGCCGCATAGGACGTGAACAAAAAACATCACTGCGTGGTTAAACACTACCAAAATTTATCAAATCAAATTAATTTCTTTGGTTGCTTGGAGCGAAAAAGCTCAGGATTTCCCATGCTCTGAAAGGTCAGAACACGAAAGGCAGGGGTGCGGGGGGGGGGAGTATACGAGCTCGGGGAGGGAAGACTGAGGGCACAGGGACACTTCAGGCAGGCCTATAGTTTGAGACTGGGGCGAGCACAACATTTCACACTTCTTGCCAGCACTGCTTTGTTGGCTTTGCATTTAAATTTCACTAATTTAAGCAGAAAAAGACAAGATTTATATTTTTTCTTTGACCAGTTTAACGGGTAGCAAACACATTCACTGATAGTGTGATTTGTATGCTTGGTTAGATTCTTTTTCCCTTACATTTTAAACGATTACTGCACCATTTTTCCCTCACGTCTAACCGCCACCGAGTCTACCGACAACGCGACTTTTATTGTTCTGTGTTCAGAGTGGAGGTGATGTGGAGGGATGAAGCGGGGGTTGGGGGGCGGGGGTGAGTTTGCTCGCTGTTCACCTCATGCAGCGCGTAATGGAGTAGCACAGCTTCACATGGACGAGCGTAATTTTACACATCGCGCCTCTCTATCTGCTTGGTAGAATGATCAGAACGGAATCAATTTGACTGTGACATTCACTTTCACCATTTAGTAGGGTAAAAGGCAAATTCACGGACAAATAAATCGAATTTTGTATCTAGTGGAAATTCCTACCTTCACATTCTGAGAAATTTAGCTCCGTTGACTTGGAGCGTGCGTCCACGACCGGCGCTCACGACGGACACCAAGGGCTAATTAAATCAAAAGTATCATCTCTTGGATATTTTAAACTTCAAGAGATGGATAATTTGAAGATACATTTAGCCTTCCTTGATTTGAAAAGGCATATGATATAGTAGATTGGTTTAGACTGTTTGAAATCATGAGAACACAAGCGCTATCTACAGGAAGGAAATTTGGAAACTGGACAAGTGAGGAGAGTTGGGTGAGTGAGACAGGGCTGTACTCTGTCTCCACTGTTGTTTGGATTGTACACGGAAGAATTCACGGTTCGACTGAATAGGAGTGGCTAAGTACTGAAAGTTGGGAAGGAGAGGCTGAGTTGTTTGTTGCATGCTGATGATATGGCTGTGGTCAGTGAATCTGGGCAGGAACTTAAAAGGATGCTTGACATTTTGAATGGATATAGTACAGATTTTTAAATGAACTTTGGTGCAGATAAAAGTAAGGTTATGGTTATAAATAGGGATGAGACTGATAGAGACAGGCAGTGGAATATTAGAGAAATCAGAATAGTAGAACAAAAGAATTCAAATATCTAGGTTGTATGATAAGTGAAGATGGATGCACTAGAACTAAGGATGAGAAAGTGGCAAAAGCAATGCAGTGGAATGAACGATTATGTAGTGTGGCCAGATACAGAGCAAACAAGTGTGAATGTGTAAGAGGAATGTGGAAGTACGTTGTTGTACCTAGTATCATGTATAGTATGAGTACTCTGGCCTGGAATGGAAGTGACCTTGAAAAGCTGGATGTGATACAAAATAGGTAGGACGTCTAGTATTGGATGCTCCAAAATGAACAGCTACAGAAGCTACTAGAGGTGACCTAGGGTGGAGCCTATTTTCAGAAGGAATGATGAAAGCTGTGTTGTATTATAAGGTAAAAATTGAAAGAATGCAGAATAGCAGGTGGGTAAAGTAAATCTTTTAATGGAATCTGAGTGCAAGCTTTTGGGAGAAAATGTGTTGTGGGCATGCAAGGAAACTAAGTATGCGAAAGATTATTCGTGTTAGAATTGGGAGACCTGTGGATGACTGGTTTTAATGAATGTTGGAGGTGAAGGACCCGAGTGGGACTGCAAAAGGTGCAAAAAGAGATTGAGAGACGAACAAATGAGTATCGATTGAACAAATGGATGCTTAGCATGACGTGGAAACCTGCTGTATTATTCTCTGCCAAGCCTAGCAGGAATATTAAGAGTGCCTACCTAAATAGCAGCCTATCCAATGATCATATAAATTCACACAATAGACATCAATAGACGGGACACATGGCATGGCGCAACATAGCAATGACACACATAGAATAATAGTTCACTCACCTCTGAGATATCTTCTTAATTCTGAGCACTCAACTAAATGCTGATTAAATGAGATAAGAGCGGAAGAATAGCAATGAAATATCCGAGAAAAAATAGGAGTTAGCAGTAAGTAGTTAGGAGTAGTTAGGGTTAGAATACATTAAAATTAAATATTCCGGTACTATATCCATTCAAAATGTCATTCATTAACTTAGGGAGCACACTTGGCCGACATTTTACAGTTATCGATACCAAGTCTAGCGGGGAACTGCTGCGGGTGTTGCCATCTGCAGCGTTGCCAACAAGAAGTCTCTTTAACTAGTAACTTACATTTTTACACTATATTACACTCCTCCCTCCTTAATTAGAACCCCCGCCCCCTCTAACCCTATCCCCTATTGTATCTAGTCAATCCTAAAGATCCATTCTCAAAACAGGTTTCCGAGCCCGGTTAGACCTGCGTGAGATGCTAGCACTTGGAGGCTCGTGCATCCATGCCTTCTGGATGGGAATCGAATTGTAAGGTGTCTTTGGGTCAGGTTCATTTGCGGGAGGTGTCGGGTATGGGTTTCGAGCAGGTTGTGGAACCAACACGGTTTTTTCAATAGGTTTCTCCGTTGGTTCGGGGATGGTGTTCGAGCAGGTAATAACTTGGTCCTGATGTCGACGAACGACCTCTCTCCCTTGCAGTTGGTACTTGTAGGATACTGGACCCGTTTTCTCACCGGTGGTAGCAGGGGTCCATTTCGGGGAACCCGTCGTGTATTGACGAACCACCACGGGTGGCTCCGGCGGAATGTCAACCGAGACCTTGGGCGAAATCTCTTCTGAACGTCCTGGCGTTGAGCAACTTTGTACGAAATTGCTTCTCACGGCCACTGTACTTAAATAAAGTTATATAAAGTTTACTCCTGTACCGCGATAAGCATAATTGGCCGGTAACTTTGTTCTTGCACTCCTCACCATTGGGACGAGAGAGGAGGGTGGTATGATGTGTGTCGCTCCACCACCACCCCACACACAAATCCCCGCTGTACAGTCAGTCATGGATCCCTCAGAGCTCGAGCAGAGTACATGGATGTTGCGCTGCTACATGAGCCTTGACTTAAATACCTGTTCATTTATTTTGGCGCCATACCAGAAACAACCAGAGTACCACAATGGGTCGGAAGAAGCTTGCTTTCGAAGAAAAGACCCCGACTCTCACCCTAATTGACCAAGGAGTCCCGGACTGTCGAACTGAATGTCAGCCGAGTGTCCCTCTTTCAGCTTAAAAATCAGCTGCCTCACTTCCTGCTGGGACCACAACGCCACACAAACTGGGAGATGAGCCTAGCTCTGCGTGTTTTTCCTTTATTTCTGCAACTGTGCTGGAAGGATATTGCTTCACTTCTCTCATCAACACCTTGTCAGTCCTTGCTGTCGTCTTTTCTTGCGCTCACCTCCCAGTTTGTGTGGCGGTGTGGTCCCAGCAGGAAGTGGGGCAGCTGATTTTTAAGCTGAAAGTGGGACACTCGGCGGACATTCAGTTCGACAGTCCGGGACTCCTTGGTCAATTAGGGTGAGAGTCGGGGTCTTTTCTTCAATAGTAAGCTTCTTTCGACTCATTGTGATGCTCTGGTGGTTTCTGGTATGGCGCCAAAATGAATGAACAGGTAGTTAAGTAAAGGCCCATGGAGCAGCGCAATACACATGTACTCTGCTCGAGCTCTGAGGGATCCATGACTGCGTGTGCAGCGGGGATTTGTGTGTGGGGTGGTGGTCTTGAACTTGAACTTGAACTTGAAATTGAGGGCCGACAGTGTCAGGGCCTTTGTAACGGCCTACGATTCCCTCCTCAATGCTCCCACACAAAAAAAAAGAAAAAGAGAGTTCAGCACCTGTGTACCAGACTTGTCCACTAAACTACTCAGGATCCACCAATCCTTGTCACAAACTCCCATTAGACGGCATCACTGGGATAACCAGTACGTCAAGACACCATCTCCATGCATGGTGGGTCATTACTGCCCACTCTACATGACTGGCTCATTCCAGTCACTGTCTTTTACTCCAGGCACATCCAAGGAAAACTTTCATAGCTTCAATGACACTCAAATTACACTCATGATCTAATCCAACAATTCTCATTCCACCTCCATGTGCGCCTATTCACGCTCAATGACTTACACCTCACAGCAAACAAGAGCTGGCTACCAAAACTACCATCATAGAACATCTCACACTTAGGCACTAACTTTTGCATATACCAGATTAGTGTAGGCTTTCGCGCCATGCTAAGTTTCCATTTATTCAATCCATACTCTTTTGTTCGCCTCTCAATTTCTTTTTTCCACCTCTTACAGTCCCACTCTGGTCCCTCCCCTCCGACATTCACTAAAAACCAGTCATCCATAGGTCTCCCAATTCTGACACGAATAATCTTTTGCATACTTAACTTCCTCGCATGCCCCCAACATACATTCTCCCAATAGCTTACACTCAGATTCTATTCAAAAATTTGCTTTTCCCACCTGCTATTCTGCATTCTCTCAATTCTTACCTAATATTTCAACACAGCTTTCATCATTCTTTCTGAAAATAGACTCCACTCTAGGTCACCTCTAATGGCTTCTGTAGCTGTCCATTTTGAAGCACCCAATGCTAGACGTCCTACCTTATTTTGTATCACATCCAGCTTTTCAAAGTCACTTCCATTCCAGGCAAGAGCATTTATACCATACATGACACTAGGTACAGCAACATACTTCCACATTCCTCTCACACAATCATACATGTTTGCTCTGCATCTGGCCACACTACTTAACCGTCCACTCCACTGCATTGCTTTTGCCACTTTCTCACCCTTAGTTCTAGTGCATCCATCTTCACTTGTCATACAACCTAAATATTTATATTCTTTTGTTCTACCTATTCTGATTTCTCCAATATTCCACAGTCTGTCTCTATCAGTCTCATCACTATTTATAACCATAACCTTACTTTTATCGGCACCAAAGTTCATCTTGAAATCTGTACTATATCCATTCACAATGTCAAGCATCCTTTGTAGTTCATGTCCACATTCACTAACCACAACCACATCATCTGCATGCAACAAACAACTCAGTCTCTCTTTACCAACTTCCAGTCCTAAGCCACTCATTCTCAGTCGAACTGCTAATTCTTCTGAGTACAATCCAAACAACAGGGGAGACAGAGTACAGCCCTGTCTCACTCCTCTAACACTCCTCACTTGCCCTGTTTCCAAATTTCCTAACCTGTAGATAGCACTTGTGTTCTCATACAGACTTTGTACAATGTTTACTATTTTTCTGCTAAACCCAACTTTTCTCAAAATTTCAAACAGCCTAGCCCGATCCACTCTGTCAAACGCCTTTTCAATATCCAGAAATGCTAAATTTACCTTCTTATCATCTTTCTTCATTCGCTCAATTATTTCACTCACTACAAACAGATTATCCTCCCCACGTCTATCTTGCCTAAAACCATTCTGTTCTCCTCCCAGGACTCCTAATTCCTCAACTAAATTCTTCATTCTCTCATTCAAAATACCGCAAAAAATCTTACATACAGTATCAGCCAGTGCAATAGGTCTGTAGTTTTAAGTTCTTTCATACTCTTATGTCCACCCTTATGCAATAGGACTACATTACACTTGTTCCAGTCATCTGGTACTCTTTCACTTTTCCATATCTCATCAAATAAACATTTCAACATACCGACTACACTCTCTCCTCCGCATTTACAGAACTCATATGGGATTTTATCAGGGCCGCATGCCTTTCCATTTTTCACCTTCTTCAAAAAACTTACAATCTCTTCACAAGTGATTTTATCTTCCATTTGCAGCTCATGTTCATCAATCAGAAAGTTTACGGGTTCATCATCTGTTACCTGTTGATTCATTCCACCAATGTCCTCCCAGTATTCTTCAACTGCTTTTGCCATTTGCATCCTATCTCGCACACTGCAACCATTGACTACTAATTCGTCGACTTGAACTTCACTACCTCTATCATTACCTTGTTTAAACTTATACCAATCTTTTATTCCATGCGGACCTTTCTTTCTTAGATTATCAACTTGATGTCTCTCCTCGTTAACTCTAGCCACATTAATCATTCTCTTTACTTTTTTCTGCTGGTCCTTGTACTCATTCCATGCACTCGGTGGTACAGTGGTTAAGGGATCGGCCTTGCATGTTGGAGGCCCGGGTTCGTATCCCGGCACTGGCGCGGCGATTTTCCCCGTTGGGTATAAGGGAGAGCTTAAGCACAATACCCCACTCAACCCAGGTGTCGGAAATGGGTACCGGCTTCACAGGGGAACCGTCTTGGTGTCCTATATATAGTGTTAGTTATAAGACATTTGAAAAACCAATGCTTAAGATCATATGTATCAGGCTTGATTGGAAATAAAGCATCCAAAGATGCCGATGTTTTTTTTTTCTGACATTCATCCTCAGTAATTCTTTGTCTTTCATACATTTTCCTCATATTGCGTTGTGTCTTATTTAATGTCTTTCTTCTCATTCGTTCATCCTTTATCTCATTTGTAAACCACCTTGCTTTCCCTGTTCTTTTCCTGCACTTTATTCTACCAATCTTTTGTTCTGCCACATCATACAATGTTCTTGCAATCTCATCATTTAGGTCATTTAAATTTCCACACCTGTTCCAGTTACATCTACTCAACTCATTCCTAAATTCTTCCCAGTTTGCCATTTTTATTTGCCAATTTTCCTTTAGACGACACACATCATACCACCCTCCTCTCTCCTCCCAATGGTGAGGAATGCAAGAACAAAGTTACCGGCCAATTATGTTCATCGCGGTACAGGGGTAAACTTTGTTTATGCGGCCACTGTAGATCAAGACGGGAGAAAACTTTCCTGCCTAACATTAGCTCGGCGGGCGTAACACCTGTTGTCGTGTGGGGTGTTAGCCGATAGTTGAACAGAACCTGTCCAGTGCTAGGCGCAGGGGTTCAGTTGACTTCCGTATATTCATCTTGAACGTTTTTACCATACGCTCTGCCAGGTCATTAGTTGAAGGTTGGTACGGTGCGCTCGTAAAATGCCGCATAACACATGCCGTCACAAATTCTTGGAACTCTGCTGATGTGAAACACGTTGCGTTGTCCGAAACACTGGTTACCGGAAATCCAAAAGGCGCAAAAGGGTTTTTCAGGCACAATATCGTTTCATTCGAGGTTGTAGTAGTTGTGGGAAAAACTTTAACCCACTTAGAGTGTACATCCACTGCCACTAGATAGTATTTTCCATCCATTGGGCCCGCATAGTCAATGTGTATGCTGTGCTGCCTTCGCAGCAATTTAGGGAATTTATATTTTCAAACAGCGATAGAAAATTTATACCTCCGAAACTCGAAGGAACCATTCCGCAAGCCCGCTCGTTTTCCGGAAATGCTCACTTCCGGACGTTAGGTATTTAACCTTTGCTGGCGGAGCAGAGGCCGCCAGTTTTGTGAAGTAAAGTGTGTAGACAGGAGAAGGAAATGTAAGTGTGTTGATTATGAAGTGACACAGGCTAAGTTGTACCATCGTGTTTGTAGGATTTATTCTCATTGTCTCCAGCTAGTGAATAGAATCGATGAAAGCTGGAAGACTTCAAGTGATGTTGGGTTGGAATATTTGCTGCCACAGCTTCCCTGTGTTGCTCAGACAAATTACACATACCTGATGATTCTTCATTCATTATGTAGCTCTTGTGGAGAGTTTTGCACACATTGTTTTAATTGTCAAGTCTGTTTTTGATCTGTGTTGTTCAAGGTTAGGTTTGAAAATTTTTATATAAATTGAAGCATACTTTCAAGCACTTGAGAATGTTTCTTGAAACACCTTTTAAGACTTTTAGTACATCAAGATAACTTAGTACACATTGTTTTAATTGCGAAGTCTGCCTTTGATCTGTGTTGTGATATCCTCATGCCAACTCATGCATTTTTGGATTAGACTGATTAGCCTTACTTTGATCTATGCACACTGTGTTGAATAAATACTTGTTGTCATGCTTTATGAATTAATGGATAAAAGCTGTGGTTTTTGAGCACTGGAATCATGCAATTCCTCACTAGACTTGCTGAAAGCCAATATCTAGAGTGTGGGATTTTGCCCATTTTTGATGTAGTGATATTGGCTTGACTGAGGGCCGTGTTGGATTGCCTAGCTGATTGTGCGTGTCCTACAAGACTGTGTTCATTCCATTTAAGTGATTTATTTATACTGATGTGTCTAAAGGCCCTTTTACATTGACGGTGTCTTCGCGCTCCACGCCGTCGCTCCATCCCGCCAGTCAAATAAGCTCCGCCCACAGCAATGCAAAATGACCCTTATTGCCACGCTCTCGGTAAGGAGCGGAAACATTCTGCATGCTAAATATTGGCGGTGTGCACTGCCAGTCGACAGCGTTCAGTTGCTCTTGAGACCATAGAGAGCATGTGTAGTCATGGCTTACATATTATGTAGCAAGGAAGAAATGAAACCTCCCATTGAAAAATGTGATGAATTTCCAAGTTTATGGAACGTTAAGCTCGCAGAGTATAAAAACAGTGTCCAGAGAAGATGATTTTAAAAGTCTAGCATCTCACTTTCCAAATTATGATATTGCAATGGTTAAAATGAAAATTCAAACACTGAGAGGCCAAGATAGGAGACAGCTCTCACTATTCAAAAAATCAAAGAAATATACATTGCGTGTGTAAACGTAAAATTAATTACAGTGTAATTAAATTGCACAATGTACACTGCTCTCAAGAAAAGTACTTCAAAAACACGCAAAGCATTCAGCAGGTGTAAGTAGAAGAAAATTCAAATTAAAGGAAAAAGTAAAAAATCACACCTACATATTAGTAATAGGTATTTATTTTTTCTTTCCATTTACAGTGTTTTTTGAAGGTAATTGGGTTATATTAAAGTTTTTTTAATATTAGATTATTTCTTCTGCAAATTATTCTGTATATATTCTGCAGATTATTCTGCCAAGTATTCTGTCAGTATTGCATGAGCAATACTGACGATTGCTGTCTCTGGGGAAGGAGCGTCGTGTTGAGCGGCAATGTAAAAGCAAGTCGGTGTGCACTGACGCTCAATCCTCTCGTGGGAGGAGCTCTAGCAAGTTCACCGTCGCTCCACACCGACGCTCCACACCGCAGGTGTAAAATGAGCTTTAAGCTCGCAGAGTATAAAAACAGAGTGTCCAGAGAAGATACTTTTAAAAGTATAGCATCTCACTTCCCAAATTATAATATTGCAATTGTTAAAATGAAAATTCAAACACTGAGAAGCAAAGATAGGAAACAGTCCTCACTATTCAAATGATCAAAGAATTATACACTGCGTATGTAATCGTATAATTAATTACAGCGTAATTAAATTGCACAATGTTCATTGCTCTCAAGAAAAATACTTCAAATACACGGAAAACTTTCGGCAGATGTCATTAGAAGATTATTCAGATTAAAGGAAAAGTAAAAAAGTACACCTACAAATTAGTAATTGGTATTTATTTTTTCTTTCTATTTACAGTGTTTTTTGAAGGTAATTGGATAGTATTAAAGTTTTTTAGAATATTATATTTTTACTTCTGCAAATTGTTCTGTAAATATTCAGCAAATCGTTCTGCCAAGTATTCTGTCAGTATTGCAAGAGCAATATAGACGATTGCTGTCTCTGGGGAAGGAGCGTCATGTTGAGCAGCAATGTAAAAGCAAGTCGGTGTGCACTGACGCTCAATCCTCTCGTGGGAGGAGCTCTAGCAAGTTCACCGACACTCCACACCGTCGCTCCACACCGCAGGTGTAAAATGCGCTTAAGTGTGCTATTGACCACCTTTGTAGATGTATGTGTTATAATTATGTCCGGGTGGTGCTGTTGAATTACTAGACCTTTGTGACTGGTCATGTTGAGGCATCTCAAGTTGTCAAAGCATTGTTAATGGAAAAATTGCCGTGTACCTTCAATTCAGCATCTGTCTGATTGGTCATGTGTCTAGAGTACTACCTAACCTTAGTACTTTATAAGTGTCTCGTTAGGTTGACGGCTTATATCTGAATGTGCCATTGGGGTGCAGTTATGAAAATTGTGCGAAGACTCGCCTGTAATTTATGTGAGGCTGGGCCGCTGAAGTATTACCCGTGCTCACTGAGATGTGTTTGCTTGTGCCGGTGATGCAGTTCTGACTTAACTTTTGCGTCCTTGTTTTCTGATTTGCACTCTGCGTCACTTTCAGATTTTGACCTCTAAAATCTGTATATTTTTTGTATTGGTTTTGTACTAACAACACCTTTCTCCCAACAGGAAATTTTATGTAAAACACATGGCTGCTTAGGACAAGTTTTGCATCATCCGTGGACTTTTTGAACCTTCCCCACTCGTGCTTGTCTGAGGCAGTCACATATGCGATGTCAAGGCTTCGCCGGTCATTCCCACGGATTGAGTTCAGCTTTCGTTGGTGCTGCTTGGGTGCTCAGACACTCGCCGCATGACTTAGTCGTTTCTTCTAGGTCTTTGTCCAAGTTTGGCTACCTGAGATTCCTGAGATGTAGTTTGGAGCATAGCTTCAGGCCACGATGAGTCGCCGTCTCATTTACATTACTACCAAACATAACTGCGAGCTAGTTTCTTCATCCTGGACGATCATGCATGGCCAGAGTAAAGTTCATCCACAATAGCTTGTCTGAGGGCTTGGAGTACAATAATTCTTGCTCTCCAGAGCATTCAGTCATTTTGTGTCGACAATTCGTCCCTCCTTCTAGTGTACAGAGCGAGATCGCGATCCCCAATTACCGTCGAAGGCCACCCTACCTGACAGTTTTTGTATACTTTCGAATGTACTGAGTCCCATACGGTACCGTCGCGAATGTGGATCCTAGTGACCGGAGCTGACTCAAGGAAGTTTACTAGGGGCGTTCATTCCGCTTGGATGGGCGTGGCTTCCTCTTGAGTTGTCAAGGGTAGACGACTGAGAGCATCAGCTGTGCCCCACAGTACGCCCGACCGGTGATGCAAGGTGAACTTGAAGGATTGTAGCAGTAGAGCCCACCTTTGAATGCGCCCGGATGCCATCGGCGGGATGCTTCTACCAGCATCAAATAGTCCAATAGGGGTTTAGGATCAGTGACCACTGTGAATTCCTGTCCCCACAGGTAGCAGCGGAATTTCCGCAGCGCAAATACCATGGCAAGGGCGTCTTTCTCAGTCTGGGAGTAGTTACGCTCTGGTGCTGTTAGAGTTCGGGAGGCAAAATAGGCCAGGAACTCAGTTCCGTCAATAAACTGACACAACACCGCTCCAACACCAAACGCATTACTGTCAGCCACTACCACTATGGGTAGGCTAGGGTCAAAATGGATTAAGGTCTGAGTGTTTAGGAGGGCTTGCTTAGATTCTCTGCCTGACTTAGCAGGAATATTAAGATTGCATACCTAAATATCAGCCTTTCCAATGAACAAATCAATTCACACAAAATACATCAATTGACGGGGCAAATAGCATGGCACAACATAGCAATGATACACATAGATTAATAGTTCACTCACCTCTGAGATATCTTCTTAGCTCTGAACACTGAACTAAATAATGACTAAGCAAGATACTAAGGACATGTCGATACCAAGTCTAGTGTGTTTATTTTTGCCTAACATGGCAAAAGCGGCAAGTGTGTTGCGGCTTGTTTTATGCCACTGGTAGATGAAAACATTTGGAGGGGCAACTCATTAAATTGGTCCTGGCTTACAAATCTGGGCCTGACTTACCTCGCTACTTAACTGCTGAATCCCCGGTTGCCCGAAATCACTGGGCACACGTCTGAAAGATTTCCACCAACGTAATTCCGAGAGTCTCAAGTCCTGTGGGTTCCTCCATACCCGGTGGCCATTATTTCCAAAGACGTGCCTTGGTCTAACTTCAGTTCCGAAGAGTCCTGGACCGCCTGATTCTCGCTGGCCTCTACAATAAAATAGATGAGTCTACCCGTGTTTGTTAATTTCTATCCTCGCTAACTCAAACAACGTTGCTATACCCGTTTAAGTAGGTGATTTCTCATTTTCAAAACGAGATTCTCCCCCAACTAACTTCACAGAAGTGCCCAAGTGCGAGAGATGTTCTATGATTAGTTTTGGAAACCAGTTCATGTTTGCTGTGAGGTGTGAGGCTTTGAGTGTGAATAGACGCACATAGAGGGGAAATGAGAATAATAATAGATTATATCAGCAGTGTGATAGGGGAGTGGAGGAAACAATTGAACATTTTTTGCCGGAATGTAGTAGGTAGGAGCAAGAGAGAGGGAGAGAGTTTCATGAATGTGGTGTTTTTACAGTATGGAGAGAATAAGTGGTATACCAGATGTGCTGAAAATGAATGTGGTATAAGATGTCTTGCTGCATTGGATCAGCAGTGTAATTTGAGTTACATTTAAGTTATGAGAATTTTTCTTATTTGCGTCTGAAGTTGTCCCGCCACCCGACCGTGCGGCGTAACTTTCCGAATTAACGAACACTGAAGACATAGACTTACCTAACACCCATAGTAGGGTCAGGGAACGCTGTAATTTAAGGCAATTTGAATGACAAGCGTAACAAAGGAAAGGAGGCTCACCTGAAGATCTTCGAAGATAATATTCAGGCGAATACGTCTCCAATTAAGCCGGCTATCAAGGACACTAAGTCCCGGATGCAGGGGTCGGTTGAGGCCAGAACCCGCATGGCACACGTTAGATGCACTCGCGGAGACGACCAAGTTGAAACTGAGGTGGCAACAGGCTGCGGCCACCTCCATGGTTTGCTCGAAACCGTTGCTGTGGCTTCGGACTCGAGCAAGAAGATGAAACGAACGATTTAGTTAAGTTCGCTGATATTAGTCGCCAAGAAAGTGAAGCGCCCCCGCCATTGCTCCGCTTTGTCATAAATTGCCAGCGTAACTGCCTTCTAGGCTTGGTTAAATTAATGAAAGCCCTTGTCCTTTATTGTGCAAGGTATTGACCGTCTTGCACAGGACTTCAGCAACGAGCAATGACTGGATTTGCGACAACGTAAGAGACAGTGACTGAAATGAGCCACCATGCCTGGGGATGGAGATTTGGCGAATTGGCTATCCAGTGATGCCGTCCAATAATAGCTTATGACTAGGATTGGTGGATCATGAGTAGTTTATTGGACAAGTCTGGTACACAGGCGCTGAAATCTTTGTGTGAATATTGTGAGTATTGAGAAGGGAATAATAGGTCGTTACAAAGGCCCCGACACTGTCGGCGTTCACTTTCAAGTTCGAGTTCACTTTAAAAACCCCCCAAATAAACTAACCACGCACGTAGACAAACAATAACCCTGACTGTTATGATATCGAAGTACGTTTTTCGACTGATGATCATAATATTAAGGAATTTATAAAGCCAATACGGATAAATCTTATATCAGCTGTCATGGAAATAAAATATTTTTCTTGTCTTAACGACTTGAAATTTAATTCATTAGGGTAAATTATGACAAAATAGGGTCAAAAGATCCGCGGATGAAACTGCTCACTGCTGCAACGCGCGCGCCAATTTAACATTGTAAATACGAAGTGCTCAGCGTCGGGGTGGCGTTTCAAGGAATCATTCAGCTCGCCAAGTCTCTATTTTCAAGTTAGTTCAGCTGGTATGTTGTGATTGCATAAAGTTTTAGCATAGGGATTTTTGAATATGTTGACAAATTCACAAAAAATGGTATTTACACCTGTGAGGTTGGTGTGTGTGAAATGAACAAGTAAGGTTGGGGTTTGTGTAGGGAGTTTAAGCGACGAAGTCATTACTTCGCCGCCCATTCAACAGGCTTTTTCTTTATTAGAATATTTTCAAATGCTAATGGTATACCTTGGCTAAATTATGGTTGTTAAATTGTTAGGGCGATATATTGATTGAAAAAAGAAGTCAATTTTGCTTAAAATTGTTGTTGGCTTTGACATTCAAGTAGGTTACCAAATTGGCCATTTGTTTTCAATTGTTTTCGTAAAAAATTTGTGTTTTGTAATATTTGCGACGGAAAGTGTGTAGATGAAAAGTTGGTCAATATTAAATTTAAGCCTTTCACGGAATTAAAAATTCTGTTCCAAACAATCACTATAGGAACACATTTAAAAATGTTTTACACGAATGACATTCTGCTCGCTGATGCGTCATTTTAGAGATATAACAATAATTACGTTCAGATAGGAATAACATTATATGGTCAGTTGCTTAGTCGCCGCATTGTTGGGTGACGCCCACTCTTCTGGCAGGACACGCCCACTTCTTGGCGGGAAATTAACATGGCTCGGTTTGGGTAAGTTAAGGTAAGCTATTTTAGGTTGATTTATGTTATTTTAGGTAAGTTTATCTAACTAACCTACCATCACGTACCCGAACCTCACCCATCGTTACGTTAATACCGTATTACAGCATATTTACGTGTCCGTTCCTTCACCTTTATATCCTACGTTCTTATAACTTCAAAGTTGAATAACTCAAAAATAACGCATCAGCGAGCAGAATGTCATTCATGTAAAACATTTTTAAATTTGTTCCTTTAGTGACTCTTTGCAACGGAATTTTTAATTTCCGTGAAAGACCTAAATTCAATATTGACCGAAAAGTTGTTTACTTTGATTCATTAACATTGGACATTGACAAAATTTAAAAAATCAATTAGTGTGTTGTCCTGAAAAAAATACCTCTATTTTTTTTACTACTGGTCAATATTGATTATAATATCAACAATTCTGAAAATTTTGTTGCCATATAAAAGTGTTGGGGGTACATTTTGAGACATTTTATAGAAACGACATTATGGTGGCAAATGCTTAGTTTGTGAGGTATTTAACTTTGAAGCTAAAGGAAGGTTGTATTTAAAATTGATTAAATGGAGAGGTAAATAAGCTGAAAAACTTTTTTGATGTAATGATAGGTTAGGTTAGCAAAGCTAAGTTAGCTAAATAAACTAATCTAAACTAACCTAAGTAAACCTAAAATAACTTAATTTAGGCCAATATCTCACACCAAGAAACTTAACGTGTTCCACGTCCGCGCAACGCCGGAACAGCCAAATTGGAATTGCCGGCAATGCTACTCTTATCTTCACCTTACTCATGCTATATCTTGGAAACTAAGCATTTGTGAGCACAGTGTCGTTCATGTAAAATGTCTTAGAATGTCTCAAATTAATTAAATTTCACATGGAAATTAAAATTTTTGACAACATAATATTCAATATTAACCTTACTACGTATAAGCTCTTGTATTAAATTAGTTATCTAATTTGATTTAAAGGACATATCTTCTAGTTGATCAGTAGTTGTCATCTAAATGGTGACACCTAATTAAATACTATTCAAAACATTCCCATCAATGAATAAAATTGTTACTTTGCTTTAATATTTTATAAAGTTTAGCAATGTATCAAATTGAAATGATGAACTTTCATTGTAAATATCATGCATACATTTAATATGTGAAGAAAACTATCCAGTAAATGTGAAGGAGAGGACAGTATTCAATTTTCAAATTTTTGTTGCTTGAGTAAAGGTAATTAGATCGATATAAACAATTTTTCTTCTATGCACTTTCCGTTGTAAATGAGTATTTAATGAGTTATTGCGATGTTGTATTGTAACATAGCTGAACTAATCTAACCTAAAGTAACAAAGTAACCTAAGGTAACGATTATTCAAGCGCATTGCAACCATCGGAAGGGAGAGTCTATTATGGGTCTTCTCCTCAAACCAATTTTTCCCGCGCTTCAAAGAATAAAAATGCGGTGGGTAATCTATAGCTATAACTCATTAAATACTCATTTAGGGGATGGTTCTGATTAAGACCCGCAAAACTTACAAAAAATTCCACCAGCCAGAGTCAATGTTAACCCAACCCAAAGAAGCCCAACCTAACCGAAGCGTGACCAACCAAACCCAACCCAAGCGTGACCAACCTAACCTAACCGAAGTGTGACCAACCCAAATTATCAAAAAGTGACAAAAATTTTTGATGAAACCATAGCGTTGGACCAGTCGCTGGTCCAATTTGACCAGGATCTCATTTGTTGAGGATAGGGGGGCTTAAACTAACTAATAATCTAATCCTATTTGACCATTCCGCGTTTTAACCTATAGCACCATCTATTGAATTAGATGTGAATCTGAAGTGGGCCTTAATCGGAACTGAAACACTCATTTGCGATGGAAAGTGCATAGAAGAAAAATTGCTTGTTTTGATCTAATTACCAACAATCGAGTACCAAAAATTTGGAAATCAATTTATCCTTCACAAATACTAACTATCCTAGTGTAGTAAATAGATATGGACTAGTTCTACGCCTATGGCTGTACTTTGTCAAATTATATGGACTAGCAGGACCCATGAAAATTCCAGACAATTTTGTTGAGCTAGGTGGACCTGTGATAAAGTTTTGTCACCATATTCTAAACCTTTTATATGCTAACTAACCTTCTCCTATCTTAACCTATCAAGATAAAATTTTAAACACATCAATGTGTTCAAAAGCCATTTTTTAATGTTAAATTTTTTTATCAATTTTTGTTTTGTTTCATTAACTTGCTTCCTAACTTCTGTAGTATCACATGCATAGATTCCTTGGTCCCATAGCTATTTAACTGAGGAATTTGGTATCCATGATACTGCAAACTTGGAAGAAAGCATAACGGATGTACTAAGGAACAAGGGGATTATTATGTAGACTAGTCCACCCCCTTTATTTGAATTAAAAAAAAGGCAAAATGAAATATAGGGAAGAAGCAGTAAGAAATTTTGATTTCTCTTGAGTTGATCAGGTCGAGTGCACACACAGCCCTTCAAAAATGTATAAGTAGTAGTAATAGTAGTAACATAGGTTTGCTAGCGCTTCAGTTCAAAGATGTATAATACTTCAGCTAAAAATCGTGTAGTTGATGAAGCTTGCATCACAGATTTGCTCATCACCCACTTTCGTCTGGTGGGTGTGAAAAACGGACAGACGTGGCTCTTATTATAGTATACAGGTTGTCTACTATGTAGTAAAGTAGTAAAAAGTAGTAAAATTCGCCTCAAGGTAATAAATATTGTGAAGTAGAATAATTCTCTGAAAATTTAAAGTAATGTTACATCTGTATATAGAGTAGAGATAAAGATTTTTTTTAAATTTATTCCTCCCATAATCAAAAATTTGCCTCAGTTTGTGGGAAATATTACTGTTAAGCAGAATGTAATTTCAGGATTATAGTACACAAATAGAAAAAATGCCAAAAATTTTGCCAATGACAGTAAAAATAGTTCATTTTTTTTCTCATTCAGTTCGATCTGAACGTTTTCAAGTTGTTTTATGATGGATGGTTCATTTGAGCCATTTAAATGTTTGATTTTTATATGTATTCATTGCCATTTCATAAATTTTTAGGCTAATCAGTAAATAATCAAGGATTGTGAACTTTTCAAAAATTAAATTCAGTGTACCACCTGAGTTTTTTGAACAACAACCTTAAATGGCTACTTCTCTCTGTAATATTTGACATTCTTGTCTTATAATGATTTTCTTTGGATAAACCCAATCACGTTACTTTTGCAGAACAAACTCATCCTTTGTCATATATAGGGCATTTAAATGGCCTTGCTCAGAGTTTAATAATAATACTTCACTCAAATTATTGCATCACTTAACTATACCTCACAAATGCGAATATAAAATATAAGCATTGAAGAATCTAGTGAATCAATGCAAATATTGAAAACCCTTGCACATGAACTTGAACTTGAGGGCCGACAGTGTCAGGACCCTCAGGTCAGTGCAAGCTCAATTGCACCACATGACTTTCGAGATTAGACTGACACACCATTATCCGCAATGAATCATTCAAAGAATAATTATTTAGAGGGGTCGATGCCAAGTGGTAAAATTATGAGCATTGAGAAAATAACTAAAAGTTGCAAGGGAGTCGAACAACTTGACAGCAATTGATATTATGTGTGCAACACTTTTGTTTCACATTTTTCAGCTGCTTCTTAATAACACGATAATCTTTGTAAAAAAGTACACATTTCAGATGAAAAGTGTGCGAAAAAATACATAATTTCTGTGATAGTGTTCCTGTTAACTCAATTTTATACATGAATGTTATTTGGGCATCTGGGTATTTGGCTATAGTGCTTGTAAACATTTTGCATAAACGCAACTTTAATGAATGGAATAGAAAAATCCATTTTTGCTATCACCCCATAGCTAAAATATTTCTTCTGTCGTTACATGTCATTGAAAGAAGTTTCATGACCTCACCGTTTGCAGTATAGTGAAAGTGAAGGTATCATTATAATAGATATATTAACTTTTTGTGGGCACAAAACATCTAAAAGGATGAATTGAAAAGGTGGTGCATCCTGCATCACAGATACAGTTATTACATGCTTATTACCTGAACATGATTATTCAGAAAGAGATGCTATTTGATGTTTTCTACAGATTAAAATTTCTACGTGCTCTGTTAAACTATTCGAACATCCATTGCTGTTAGTTTTGATGGACTCGGTATCAAAATCTTCAATTTTTTCTGTAATGTCACAAAAGCCTTAGAACGTGAATTAGTTGGACGAACGTGTAACGCTTGTTAAAAAGGATATTTTGCTTTAAACTTAAATTTTCATTGATTCATGTGCATACTAAATGAAATTGGAAAGCGTCATTTGAAAAAAGTTATTTCCAATCTTAAAAAACTAAAATAGGCAAAGAAAATGTTATTCACAGGCTTTTAGGTGCAAGTCGACGCTTCTATTTTTGTAACTTATGAATATCATTTAAGATAGTTAAAATAAAATACATTTGGAGCAGTTTGTTTCCAATAAAGATTATGCAGAACCATCATTTGTTTTTATAATGTGAAATGGACATACTAAGTAGATATGCATGACTGGTAGCGTAATACTCATTTCAATAGTCAAAACAAATTACTGAGAGAAAACAATAAAAAACGGCTTTTGCTTTGATGCGGTAATTGAGGTTTCATAAAACGTGTAAAATATAAATTTAAAAAATGTAATACCAGTGACGATGCATTGTTGAAAACACTTTTATTAGTGCGCACTTACATTGAAATGCAAGCCTAGGAACTTGCAATTTCAGGTATTAATATTGAAAATAAAATAAGGATTTGAAAATTGTGCATTTATGACTATGAGGTTGACATTTGACATCTTTTATTCTTACGCATCAAGTATGCAAATAAATGATCTCGAGAAAAATGAAAAAGCCTAGCTACATATTTTCTCGCGGATGTGTACCAAGTGGCATTGATTGAAATGTTTTTCAAGTAAAATAATTTGTATTTTATTGCGAATTACAATTCTTTTAATGTAAAGCATCTTATTCTTTTTTAACTTTGTGAATAAACAAATACGCAAAATTTTCTAATAGCTAGTCGTACTTCTCACTAAATAACTATTACATTTTATTTGATTTCATCTTTAGTGGATGCAGTTGCCCATGGGATTTATAGCATAGTTGGCACAGTTGTTTTTTTGTGCACTTTTGATACTCAAAAATTAGAGTATTATATTCACAAACGTAAGTACAGAAATAAAATTATTCTCTATTAGCTCTTAGAGACTCCTGCTGCAATTTCTGATGAGTAAGCCCTGAATTGAACTTATTACATTTTGATTCCTCTTTATGAATAATGTTTTAATTCAAAGTCTTACATTTGGCTGGTAAAATCTTGATTATTGTAAACTTGATGTAACCTTGCAATTCTTTACTCTAACCTATCCTATCAAGATAAATTGTCAAACATATCAATGCATATAGAGGCAAACCTTTATGTAACACTCAGGAATTTAATATACGTGATATTGAAACACAGATGGCAGCGTAACTAAAGAACTAAGGAAGGAGTAACCAGAATATATATATATATATATATATGTTATATTACAAAGTGTTGAAAAAAATGTTTGTTCATTGATCAATGAATAATTCTGCAATGACAATATGCTCAATGTTGTTTTTCAATTGCTTATTCAATAATGGAGGTGAGAATTTTCTGAAGCTCCAGAATTTTACAATTTTGGTAAAGAAGATATACAAATATTGTTGATGTGCTACTTTTTTTAAAAAAAATTGTCAAATGTTTAATTTTAACTTTTGAGAATATTATTTTAAGTATATTTGAATTATGTAACTACTTGATATCTGAATATTTTGAATATAAATATATGTTAATTTATATTCTATTTTGATGAACAAAAGCCCCGAAGTAGGTGAATACGAGTATAAGGTTGTTCATTTTTAACCCTGTCTGCATTTGTGTACTCATATTACGGTTATCACAACCACCGTCACTAAACTGGCGCCGACAGGTAATCACTGAAATCAGGTTGAGGAAGGAACTGCCACTCGGCAGTGAACTCCAAAGAACACATTAGGGAACTAATTTACCGAGAAATATAATATATTGAGGCTAGTTTTAAAAGAGGACCAAAGAGTCCACTTGGGCGTTAAAGGGTTAAATATGAGTAGGAATTTATTATGAAAATTTAGTTCTGCAGAGACAGTGAACCAAAAGGAGATTTTTAATAGTTCTCGTAGTGTAACATGAAATTGGTTATTCTTACATAAGTCCTAACATTTATGTAAAAAAAATGTGTGTATTAGGTCCTTGAGTTTTACATCTTTTACAAATCTAAGCTTCTGCAGATTAAACTGGGTTCAAGCTCTTGGTAATGTAATCATCAAATTATAATAATAATAATAATAATCATTTTTCATCTGCTTGGCTGAGATTTGCATAACCCTCTTTGGGGAAATGAAATTGATTGTCACTCAGGCAGAAAATTGGAGATCCTAAGCTGAAGGTTAGGCAGGTATTTCTTTGGTTGTAGGAGATATTTTTGGAGATCTTTTTTAGACACAGCTACAATAATCATAGCACTTCATATTTTTGCAAAATTTCCTCATTTTTTCTTTAACTTATATCAGCCTTGCTGTTTCTATGCACAGGATGTGAGAACACACTTTGTGTATTGATTTTGTGTTTCCTTTATTCCATACTAAATGGTGCCTTCTTTGTTCATATTCAAGCATTTTAATTATGGTTAGGGAAGTGTGAATTGCATCATTATCTGATTTTCTAATATGCCCACAATGTCTTCTATAGCTTACAAACATCAGGAAAGTTGAGATTTGAAACTAGAAAAAGAAATTTTATAAATGATGAAATAAATTCAGTAGTGCCTCAGTGACAAATGACTTTATAATCTCTTGCTTTGCTTTACTTAGTGAATACAGAACCATATGGTGAAGTGACACTGGACTGCTTGCTTTGTTTTTGCTAAGGCTAATAGAGTGGATTACATAGCCAAGTGATGTACAACCTCTTGTTTGCTTTACTAAGGCAATTCCCCTGATGGGGATACAATTACAGCATTTTTGGGAATTGAAATTCTCAGAGGGAAAATGAGAGGTCCTGAGTTAGGAGTTGAATAGGCTTTTTTAATTGACTAACAGGTTTTATTTTGTATTGCTAATTTTGTTTTTTAGTTCACCTTTGTCCTGTTTTTTAGCATCTCAAACTTTTTTTTTAACTTCCATCTTACTTCACAAATGTCTTTCTTACATGAATTCTACTCTGCACAGAGGATTTTGTGTAAGAGTGCATCTTGTGAATAGGTTCCTAAATTCAAATTTAAATAGGGCTCTTATTACTCTCCTTGGAACACTTGTATTTTGGAGGCTGAAACTAAGTTATTTTATCTATGCACCTTTTTTTCAGTTCATCATTTTTTTGTGTAATCACCTATTATACTCTTTTTTATCC
>JACJUY010004129.1:0-20495 GCA_014220935.1 Platorchestia sp. MABIK | reverse complement strand
TTTCATTTCAGTTGGCCTGGTGGACCTATCACATCAACAGTTGAGGTTTTCATTTACTTCTGTGAAATAGAACTAGTGTAAGCATGCAATGTTGGTATGAACATGCTGTTAGCTGTTAGTCCTTTCCATAGTTGGTGAGTTTTGGATTTTCTAAAATATATTCCCAATTTTCAAAAATATCTAAATTTCCTGATAAAGCCTAATTTCCAATAACAGAGGTTATGTTATCAGCAAATTATAGCTTACCCTCTGAAAATTCTGAAGTAAAGAAAATACTAGTAAAACAGTGTTCAGAAAAATGCTAAGTTTTAATATTTACGAAGACCAGCTCCATCATCAGTTATGCAAAATACTAGGTATGATCAATACTACATAAAAATTAAAAACAAATGGTCAAACTTCATACTCATGAAAATCAAAACAAGAAAGACAAAACCATAAAACAATTGTGTATTTACTATAAACAGTTATAAGAAATGATTTATCAATAAAAGTATACCCCTCAGGAGGATACAACTATTGTATCTATGGGAATGAGCACTCCCAGGTGGAAAATGCATGGTCCTGAGGTAAGAGTTTATTAGGCCTTTTTTTTCTGTTGAAATGGTTTTTGTTAGGTTAAGGACCACCTTTTTTTGGTTTACTCCTGTACTGTTTTCAGCACTGACTACTTTCTTCAACTTTTATCTTTTTTCATAAATTTTTTCTCAACTTAATGTTTCTATACCTCTTCCGCATATATTTTACATTTCCTCATCTCCGTACTAAATCAGGGTGTCTACTAGGTAGTAAAGTAGTAAGAAGTAATAAAATTTGGAAAGTAGAAAAAAATGTTAAAAAGTAGTAAAATTTGCCTCAGGGTAGTAAAAAATAATGAAGTGGAATAATTCTTTGAAAATTTTAGGTAATGTTACATATGTAAATAGATTATACAGATATTTTTTCATTTATTTCTCCCAAAATCAAAAATTCGTGCCCCAGTTTATGAGAAATATTCCTGTAAAGCAGGGTGTAATTTTAGGATTGGACAACACAAAATAGAAAAAAATTCCAAAATTTTGTGAATGACAGTGAAAATAGTTCACTTTTTCTTCACATTCAGTTTGATCTGAAAGTTATCAAGTTTTATGATGGAAGGTTCATTTGAGCCATTTTATTATTGACAAATTATCGAGAGAAAACAATAAAAAACGGCTTTTGCTCTGATGCGGTAATCAAGGTTTCATAAATCGTTTAAATATAAATTAAAAAATATGATACCAGTGGCGTTGCATTGTAGAAAACACTTCTATTAGTGTGCATTTACATTGAAATACAAGCTTAAGAACTTGCAATATCAGGTATTAATATTGAAAATAAAATATGGATTTGAAAATTGTGCATTTATGACTATGAGGTCGACGACATTTGACATCTTTTATTCTAACGTATCAAATATGCATTAAACGATCTCGGGAAAAATGAAATAGCCTAGCTACACATTTTCTCGTGGAAGTGTATCAAGTGGCATTGGTTGAAATATGTTAGTCAACTAAAATAATTTATATTTTATTGCAAATTAGATTCTTTTAATGTAAACATGTTGTGAACTTTTTCTTTTAAATTTTATGAATAAACATTAGGCAACTAGCCAAAATTTTTGAATAGGTAGTTGTACTTCTCACTAAATAACTATTACATTTTATTGGATTTCATCTGTAGTGGATGCAGTTGCCTGTGGGATATGTAGCATAGCTGGCTGAATTGTTCTTTTTGTGCACTTGATACTCAAAAATAAGAATATTTTATTCTTAAATGAAAGCACAGAAGTAAAATTATTCTGAATTATCTTCTACAGACTTCTGCTGCAATTTCAGATGGGTAAGTCCTGAATCAAACTTATTACATTTCGATTCCTCCTAATGAAATAATGTTTAATTCAAAGTCATGTTTGGCTGGTAAAACCTTGATTATCATAAACTTAATGTAACCTTTCAATTCTTATTCAAAGACGAACATTCTCACACTCCAAGTTGTTGTGGCAGGATATAAACATTGCAATTATGTCCAGGGAACTTCTCCACAGTTCATTTATGTCCAGAAAGTGTTTTTTTGGAGCTTAGCTTGATTGTGAGCAGTATTATCTTCCTTTAAAAAGACTGGACTTTATTTTGTCCACTTTGATGGGGGAAAACAACAATTTATTGTAACTATAAATGTTTTTTTCTGAAAAAATTACCTCTTCGTAAAGCTGAAAGTTTTCTCTTTCCAATGACGTTAATTTATATCCAAATACTGAAAGAATTGTGCTATAAAATTATCTTTTAATACCATGTTTAATCATTTGAACGTGAGTTAAGAGAAGCGAGCGCTTTTTCCCATGAGTTTCAAAAATAACTAAAAAATACTTCCAGATGGAAATAAGCTCTTGGATATTCACAGCATGTTTATAACATTTGAATAGACAGTTATAGCCCATGAAGTTTTTTGAATTTACTCAAACCCCCTTTCCCCGTCCCACAAGCGAATTTTTTTTAAATTGCGATTTCTCTTCCAATATCTGACATAAAGATAATTAGTTTTTTTTGTTCGATTCACAATGAAAATAACTACAGTTCTTAGCTTAGGTGTTATGTTTTTGCTCTAAAAATTTTTTTTACATATGTATGAATATAAAAAAACATGATTATTCGTATTCTATGGACAATTAAAAAAATCAAATAAATCTATAGGACTCACCTTGATCTTAACGGTGCAAAAAAGATCTTGATAAGTGAAAAACTGTACAAGATATTGAGCCGCAAAGCCTAAAAGACTTGGTCTGAGAAAATGGCGTTCAAAGTTGGCGAGCCTTAGAGCGCACATGACACCCAGTTTCACGCCATTGTTTTTCTTCAAAACCTGCAAGCTAATACACCACTAATAAAGTCTAAAACATTCTAGAAAAGTCTTCCATAGTTGTGATAAGCCACTATCACTAATAAGTCATAGATACTTGCTGCAAAAATGCAAGGGGACCCGAACGGTTTTTCCCCATGAAATATTCAAGAATTGAAAAGAAATATTTCCGGAGTGAAATAAGCTTTGAGGTATTCACAGCATGTTTATAACATTTGTATGAACATTTATAGCCCATAAAATATTGGGAATTTTCCCATACCCTCTTTGTAGGTGAAAAATTGTAGATGGAATTGCCCCTAGAAGTTGAAAAAGCATCTACAACCAGAGCGGACTGCTGCATTTGATATTCTAGGAATTTCATAGGATGCACGAGCACAAAACCACCCACTAAGAAGGTCAAGAGACCACTAAACCCCTCTAATGAATGGATAGTTGTGTAAAAACAAAGAAAAAAAATTTGAAGCAACCAATCGCAGCTATAAAGAGCCGCAGCTGGTGTCTTTTAGCGCATCTCCAGGGGAGGGGGGCAATTTGGGGGTGATTATGGGGGTTTGGGTTGCCAACACGGGACAAATGACGTTTCTACGTGATAGAGGAAGGATCTAGGAACATTTTTCAGGAATAATCTCAATTTCGGTTTTTGGCCCCAAATAACTGTTCGATTGCCTTAAGTTCCTTTGAAGTTCCTTTAGGCAGTCGTGCAATTCAGTTACCTCCAGGATGTCGTCATTGGAGCATGGTAATGCTCCATCTAATTAAAATTCCTTCTTCTACTATACATAGCAAAGTTACATCAAATTTTCGTAATTTGTTTCGTAATATAACATGTTAGTAACCTATTTGTTATCATTTTTGATCGCAATTAGGGTGCCGATTTAGATTTTGAGATATGATGGAAATAGTTCACAAACTCATATTTCCAAAGTACAATAGTGTTCGGTCATCGTAAAATTCCCTGATATTCTACCCTGCTGTAAAGGGATCTGACAATCCCCTGGTGTCTACACTAGTTTCCAGTCCGTTTATTTTTTGCATTTTATGAACTGTTGTCCTCATATTCGAAAGATGTTAAGACAAGGTTTTTGCCAAACATTCGTTGGAGTCCATTTAGGACGGAGTACCTTAGGAATTTAGGTAACTCTTTTTGCTGTAATGCTTTGGTTGTTTCATTTAGTGTAAGTATTTCAAGTATTGAGAAACTTGGTGCTTTTTTTTTTAACCTTTGGGGTTGCGTATATTATGGACTGAAATTACTCATTATAGGCTGTATACTCACATCTGGACATTCGGACAACATTCATTAAAAAAAAAAAATAGGTAGTAATTCTTTGCTGTTGATGAAGTAAAAAGTAGTAAAATTTGGGAATGAAATATCAGTAGACACCCTGTAAATTGTGCCTTCCTCTCTTTGGTACACTTTTTAGCGGTTAGGAAGGCTTAAACTAGCATCTAATCTAATCAATAATGTGTAAGGATTCCTGAATCCTAAGGTCTCAATCATTTCTCAAACTGTCCGTCAGTCTAAATTCCAAAATCATCAATGATCACACCATTGCGCTGTTCAGCATAACTGCGTTTTGCTGAATGAGGATGAGCTACTAAATTACTGCTACAAAAATTCCTTCCCTGGTGCTCCGCTACTATTGTGTAAATATTAAACACAACAAAAGAGCGCTTGACCCGAAGTATAAAGTTTTTGTACGAAGAGAAAGATAAGAATGTTAATTGGCTTCTCAGCATGACTAGGAAACTTACAATCATATGTAAGTAGGCCAAGTAAAAAATACTTGCCGAGTATAAACTTCCGTTCACAGGCTAGTTTTGATAACGGAGGAAAAAATTATGGTATTTTGCAATACTTACCATTTTTATATATCTCATTAGTGTTGACCATTATTTCTGTGACAAAAATTCTTAATTTGGTATTTTTTCCTAGATCTGTTACGGATAAGTATAATTGTATGCCTTGGCATGCATTGGGATGACGTCTTGACAAGAACGAATCGTGATACTTTAGCAGGGATTAGAAACATTCAAAATTAACTCTAGTTATTCATTGAATGAATGCCTCGAGATGGCCAGAGGAAAAGAGAGACTGTGGAGAACAGCAACACCCTAAGCGCCCCTCAGTACCATGTCTTGATCACTGTCGATAGAGAACAAATAATTAACAAGTGGAACAAATTTTTTGGTAACAAAACTACTCACAAATTCATTGGTTGAAATATTGGTCAAGTCAGCTCAATTGCGATATATTCCATATCATAAAATAAAGGGCCTGTAGGACCACGCTCGTAAATTTAGGAATCACGGCATGGGATTCAAGTATTGATGAACACGTAACCGTTGGCCGAAAATAGTGCTGCGCGGGCCGCAGGCTGAAAATTGGACGAGAGTTCAGCCTGCGTTATTTCTAGAAGTGGTTGTCTAAGACTAATTAAATTGTAGTCTAAGTAAATCAATAAACCCCGAGTTAATTTTGGTAACCTCAAATATAGTGTTACATAATTAAATTTGAGCACTAGTGTTTAAATGCTATTAGAATAACTAAATTTTACATTAATGATTGCTATAGAAATTTTAAGTACTGATTTAATCAATTTATAGCAACGTTACGCAAATTCTCCCACTAATTTTTAGGTGCGTGAGGTCGGCAACTAAGAGCTGGAACTGACGTCACTGACATAAAATTGTGGCGCTAACCATTAGGGGGACTCACATCAGTTAAATAGCCGAACTGGAGTGGCGAAGCTGAAGTTTAGAGAGGTAGTAGAGCAGCTATCATGGTACTGTCAGGATCCTCTCGATGAACACGAGAGATGTAGACAAATGATCGCAGCAAGGACACCGTACACACCCAGAATCAAACCTTAGAGTATAGTTTAATAAACACACGCAACGTGGGACTGTTCAGGTGGGGTGGAAGGCTGGTGGGCAATGACGCCAATTCGGTTGCTGACTTTCTCTTCGGTGTATTTAAGAAGAGTACTTGATTGTTGTTAAGGACACCGAATGGTTGCACTATTTTATTGGATTGTATTCAGTGAAAATTATTACTTCAATTGAACTTTTCATCTTTGAAGGAAGGTGTTTGGAAAAAATGTTTGCCACAATTAACAATAAAAGAAAAACGCTAGTTTTTCTACTCTTCTTGACATATTTACGGAAGATTTGTGGAACACCGTACAAAGAAGAAGTTTGTGGAAGAAGTTTTGGTACCAGCAACTCACTGGCTCAACCTCATTCAGCAACACGTAGCCATGCTGAGGAGTGCACTCCCATTATCTCTGATGATTTTAATGTGATTGACGGTTAGTTGAAAGTTTGTAATCCTGCAATTTAGAAATTGTTCCACATTTTTATGGAAAAATCAATTTTTCCATACACAACGTCAAGGTCCTACTGTCACGAAACAAGGGTGCGGCTGGCGCCTCCCTGTATTTGTAGTGAGGGATTTAAACCTCATAGTAGAAGGGGAAAGATGGAAAATTAGAACGGAAGCAACACAGGAGGAGAAATGATAGAACAGGTGGAAAATAGAGACATAGTAGCTACTGATCTGCTCACCCACTTGCTCACACCTCAGGTCAACACGGGAAAATAAAACAACTCCTTAAGCATTTATGATTAATTTATTTTTTGAAGAAGCTAATGAACACCAGAATGGCGTGAAGCATCCTGGACAAACACAAAATGATTTACGAAAACCCAATTCTAGTGGAAATACTTCGCGCGCAACTCTGTTACACGAACACAACCGATGCACCGCAGCAAGAAACACATCCTACACAATTCCAGGTGATAGTGGCGCGCGCGAATAAGCACAAAGCACGGGATTGCAAGTATCTCTTGGCGCCTGTAAACCTTGCCACGCTCAATCGCCTTTCTCACTTCCCTGATGTAGCTGGGTAGACGGCCAGGCTATGACGCTTCAGTCTGGTGTGCGCCATCTTGTATCACTGCGATGCAGCCCCAAGCTGCGCTTCCACCCAAACCCTGAGAACAAGGAGCATCTTGTAAAATTTATCCCCTTAAGCCATCATTCCCTGTAATTGATGGTTAATAAACCCCTTAGAATTTCATGAGATTCCCACTAGATTCCTACCGAACACATTTATTTTCCACCTAATTGCATAAAAGAAAAACACAAGAAGTTAAGAATCCCATTTAGCATGTATTCCGGATGAGAAATAGCCCCATTTTACCCCAGATTAAAAAATGAAACTCAAAACGCCTTGTTTGAGAACATCACTTGAATAAAAACTCAAAGAACAAATTGGTATTCTGGTTGATTTGATATCCAAAATGAAAATCACAGCGCCCCACTTGAGAGCAAAAATTGAATATAAACAAAAAGATTGCTGACTGCCCCAATCGTTTAAGAACAAAAATTAATATTCTGATTTTGAAATCCTATCACTTCCTAACACGCAAAAGCTTGCTCACCTCCCTTTTGTTGTTCTCTGGGCCTACATCTTGCCGAGGTACTACACTGAACAGTTGTGACGGTAAAGTGGGCCAGCTATTTTTTCCGTGGCCTTTATATAGTCCCAGCTCAACTGACGCGCGATGTGGGTTGTGCGGAGGCCCGCGAAAATACGGCTTCTCCTATTGGCTCGCCCTTGCGCGTCACCTCTCTATGCGTCACCCTCGCTTTCATCTAGTATTACTACGCACAGCCCTCTCAAAAACTTTTTTGAGCCCAAAAAAAAACATCGTTCCCTTACTCGTAGAGAATGAAATTTAACCCTTTACTTTTCTATGCTATGTATTTGTTACAATAGCACCCTAATGTATGCAGTTTTACGCACTAGCTTCCACCACAGCTCCTATCCCCTACGGACCACGGACGTGCCCGGCTGTGTTTCGCTTGCTTTTTCTACTAGCTTCGAATACATATAAAAGTTACTTAACACGTACCATTACACTACTCCCTTCCAACAGCAAATGTGTTGATTTGTGATAAGAGAAGAATTTAGCACAAATTGTGATGCCATTATAGCATAGTATTGATCACACACATAGTATTGATCATTGTATTTTACAAAATTGAAAGGGTCAGAATCTGGAACGTTTGAATTTTTGTTTGTTAAGTGAGTAAAATGATAAATATAATTTAAAGTTTTATTGCTCCAAATTTTTTATGAATCAGCAGCATATGCTAAGTGACCATCTATTAATAGTAGGGTTTTAAAATGCAGGGTACTTAAATGAGGAAATCAATATTATAATTTCGGTTTTGGAAAATGCACTTTATTAAGGAGTAACTTTTTGTATAGCCAGTTAATTGAATATTCTTTGCTATCCAATGAGCAAAAGTCATGGGACATTCTTTAGGTTTCAAAATTTGCTCTACAATATCAAGTTCTATCATCAATATTGTGTTAATATAATAATAGATGCCCTATGCTTGTCGCTAATTCAATAACAAAAACTTTGTTGTTGGGGTAATACGATGATCTTCCCCATGCAATGGTGATGTGGCAGTCCTGCAAGGAACTGTGGGAACTTGAGGCTCTGCGGTCTTGTTGGCGTTGGATGTTGACTGTTAGGTATTGAACTTCTTTTTGTGTCCCACTAGTTACAATGTACATTTTTGCAGGGAATAGATCTTTCAGTTTTTTGTTGTTGGTGTAGCCAGAAATCTATTGCGTTAATTAGTAGTAACCTTCAATACTACAGACAAGTAAGACATTTGGAACGAGTTTGCATTAGTACTTCTGCATTTCTTCTTCTTAATTTCTGTTTTTTATGCCTCCCATGTTGTGGAGGCTAACATAGTAGGTCTCTCGTCTGTGCAACAACGCCCGTTTGTTTTTGCATTTTCATTCCATTGAAACAGAATTTAGTGGCAGCATTGCCAGCTGTTCTTCCAATACTTTGTCCTGGATTGTATTTTTTTGAACACTTCCTTGGCGTTTGAACTGATAACTCATGCTGAGTTTTTGGACGATTACTCAATTTAGCGGGAACAAGCCTTGCCTTTAAATTTCGTCCGAAATGCCTAAAAAGATAATGATAATAACGTTGCACATGTAATTTTTCTTCTTCATGCCTCTTAGGAGGATAGGAAAGGAAATAGTCATTGGTTAATTAGGTTTGTCTATCCTAGCGCCCCTAAGGGAGAGAATGTTGAGTACCTCAGTTATAAATAACTTACGAAACTTGTCTTGTGTGCCCCCTTCATTACTTTATTTTTTGCCTTTGCCTTTTTTCTTTCTTCTCTGCTTTCCGTTTTTATGCGTAAGCTATTCTGTGTACGAACACATCTTCTGCAGTCCACACTAAATGATCCCTTATTTTTGCTTTCTTGTGGTCACCTTGGTTGGAGCTATGGAGCCTGAGACCAACTATACTACTAATAATATTAATGATTATAATATAATAATAGTCACATTACAGTCTGAGCATTGCTTTCAAAAGCATCATGCGAGATTAAGTTGAGGGAATGAAAGGATTCGCGCGGCAGCAAGAAGACATAGCCAAACTCTCACCTTTGGTAAATAAATGGATATAATTCTTTTATGAATTGGTTCCACCAAATCTCTCTTCAGTAGGCGTTTAGAAGCTGAAAACTGACCTTTCCATAAGACGTACAGCAAGTCAGTCCCTTACGTGCATGACTCGAGGAGAAATTGCGGCAGTGGAACCGGCCGTCAGTTGAAGTGAGAACTGGCGACATGATACACTCGGCACGCAAGATGAAGGCCCGCGGAATGCATTGCAAAGCGACAGTCTGCCTCTGCGTGTCGTACGGGGTAGGTGCGCGATGGCGACCAGCCGTATAGAGCGCAGGATAAAAATAAAGCGTCAATTGCACTGTGCTATAGCTTTTTGTAAGAGCTGCTCTTCACATTCCACAAGCAATCGTATTTTTTGAATGCGTAAATAAAATTCAGCCCATGAGTTTTGTCCACTCAACTGCAGAGCAAGAGATAGTTGCGCACCTCTCCTGTCAACGATCAAAACTCTACTGCTCATCGCAGTGGCGCCTGTCTTTTTTCGACATAGTCGGATCGCATCAATGCTCGGTGGCAACTCCGCCAACTGGCTGGTGTGCAGGGATGGAAAGCACTGAGAGGCATGCTGGCAGTTATCACCGCGATTTTTGCCAGTGTATAAGGGCCTTTAGCAAGAGTGCTGAACTCCGTGCTCTGGTCGCCGACGCCGATCTTATTCCTCTTGGCAAGGACATTAGGGTTCAATAATAGAGATAATAACGTTACAAAGAATATCAATTGATTGAAAGAATTTAAGAATACAAAGTTGCTAGGCCTTTAGGCTTTAGTACTGAAAGAATATCAATGGTTTGGTAGCCATAGACTGAAAGAAAGACGAACGTTCTTCCGTTTTACATCACCTCAACCAATCCTATTTTAGAGGTATGGTCCTATTTGCTTTTGTATGATTTCTTCAGTAATTCCCAAGGCCGTATGACAAGAGCTTATCTGAGCCACTATTTGTCATTTGTTGTTCTCATTCGTTCCATGGAAACCCTCATTCTTTGAACACACAATAACTTGAACTGTACATTAACCTTTGATTTATTATTCTTTCGCTTATTAAGTTCAGTCTTGGGTCGCGTCAATTTTTCTTCAGCACCAGTTGAGCAATGCTCGGTCAGCACTGCCCTGCTACTGTCCTCTGGGATTGTTATAGAAGGCTTGTGGTCCGTACTGGGAGGGCGCTGACAAGCAAAGCACTCTAGTTAACTAACAAGAAAGAAATGCTTCTTTGGACAGGGATCACCTCACCTAAAATTATCAAGATGGATATATCAAGTAACAATTGTACAGACAGAGAATATTGATTGATGTTAAAGGTTAATTGAAGTCAGTAAAATTGGTATTGGTTGCAGTGCCTACGACCTCGTTATAGATGCCGGTGGGAAGGGCATTGTGAAAACGGACCTTCAAATTCAGCTACCTGAGGGCTGCTACGGTCGGGTTGCCCCTCGTTCTGGGCTTGCTGTGAAAAATCACATTGATGTTGGAGGTAAGTAGAGAGAGGGAAAGGAGTTCTTTCCTGCAATGTACGCAGATTGTATCCCAGTTAAAGTAGGTATTTATTAAAAAACAATCAAAATAGTAGCCTGACGTTTTCTTACTCAATGAAATTTTTGAATTTACATGCCTTTGAGGCTACAGCTCTGCTTTTCACGAGTCATTTGCAATTTGTACAGCCGCTGGGTTCTCTTCTGCTTTTTTCTAGCTTCCATTTTTTCATATTTTTCTTGTTCCAATCTTCTGTTTTACTGCTATTTATTTGTGTGTATTTTTCTTTATTCTCTGAACGTTTCCTGTCATTTTGTTTTTATGCTTTTTATTCTTTACCCTTCAGGGGGATACAACTTTAGTATCTAAAGAACTTTGCTCTTTAAGAGAAAATGCGAGATTAAGAGCAGAAGATTGTGTAGATTGTCAGAAGTGTCTATCAGTTATATCTCATAAATGTCTATCTGTTGAAACAATGTTTTTTCAGGCTTACTTATTGTGTCACTGCCGTTTTCCGTCAGCATCTATTACTTTCTGTTTTAGATTCTTCCATATATCGTAAACTTGCAATGTTCCTGTTTCTATGCGCAAGGAATTCTATGTGGGAACACACTTGTGCATAGACTTCAATTAATTCTCCTTCAGTTCTAAACTAAACTGTGCTTTCCTCCCTCTTTTGGGATTATATTTATTTGATTTTGAAGGAGTAAACTAACCTACAATCTAATCTATCCAAGATGGCTTTGGAGTGCATTAGATGGCCGTTAAACACCTAAATACAGATGAGGGTTCTCCATCTGGTTTGACAGCCAAATGACCATCTCCAATATTTACATGTTCTTTGTCGAGTTTTTCTCACTACTAGACTTTACCAACTGCTTAACACGTTTAGCGCGAAACACACGGCGAGACATCTTCAGTTATCACTGTGATGGGATTATCAATTTACTAATTGATTGGTAATTTCTGTAGTTTCAATGGTACTGCAATACATTTTCATTTCCAACGAGAACTACCTTTGTCACTTCTTGACTTTGGCTTGTGCATTCCGAATACATATCTACTTTAATATCTGGCAGAATATACTATTGGATACCCGTGGCGGTCACTTCTTCACCTTTGCACTGGAAATAGGACAGCGTGAATAAATTCTAGCAGAATTTAAGTATAGCTTGAAGTGAGACAATTGGAAAGTTTTTGAAGCCTTGATGATAAATGATAAAGTGACCAAGTTATCGGCAATGGACGTTTTGGGAGAGCTTTTTGCCAATGATGTTGACTGTTGCGAGCATTACCATTCCGATGTGCTGAAGTCTACCGAAACAATGATTTCTCTGGTGCAATAATGATTATGATAATCTTTGAGCCAAGACGAGCCTTGAGACAATTGAGACAGCGGCGAGTAAGTGGATGAGATTGCCTACAGTAACTAAAGAGCTAAGACACTATCTGTTGAGGATAATTCAACGGAGAGCTCATGGCATAGATGTGTTCGGAGTTTGAATGAAGTTCGGAGTTCGGCCCTGTGTAGGACGGTTCACTCACTGCGGGCCTGTGTCACAAATTTCGTATTTTAGTAGTGATGCAATTTTTTCCTCCTTTTTGTGGTTATAAGCGCTAGCAAAAACGACTCACTGATTTAGCTGCTTGATTAATATATTTGTTTTACCAGAAAGGCTTGTTTTTGGCCTTTTGGAAGTTTATGATGATTAGCTCTTAAAGCAACATAGTCTTTGAATTTTGTGTATGTTTGAGCCTTTGGTGAAGAATTTGAGCCATCACATGTGCAATGATAGCCTGATGGAGTTAAGCATCTGATCCATTTTAGAGGCTAATTCTTATGCTTAGTCTTATTTCCCAATAGCTCTAAAATTGCCTTAAGAATGAGTCGAGCAAAATCTTACATGAAGAGTTGTGATGTATTTATATGCAGCAAATTCGTCATATAATTTTCAACCTCTGCATAACCACGATTTTGCGGCACGTATACATCGTTGGTCAAATAAATTAGCTACAATTTGGTAGAATTATTTTATTGAAGCCTTGCAGCAGAGCTTATCATTTCGTATATAAAAAACCTTGTTGAGGCCGTTAGATGCATTATTCCGGCCTGTTTGCAGCTAATTGCTCTATCCTCTTTCGAATGAGGTGTAACAAAAATCTTATTAAAGAATTTTGTAGTTTTTTTTTGTAACTCTCAACCATTCTCTAGCGGTTGCAGAGTTAAAAACTGTTTCGCCTAAGTTGAGTCCAAGTGCTTGTTAATAATTTAAATATTTTTTGTATCTAATAACTCTGTTTGCTGATCACTTTCCATGCGTAATGCATTCTGGACTTTTTAAAATGCTTTATGTTTCGTTTAACATCAACGATTTTCTTGGGCGGTAATAAAATGATCTAAGTAAACTTACTATATATTCTATTATATGCAAGTGTGCTGTGGTGATCATAAATGATTTTTATGGTCAAAAGTACTGTTCCGATTGTGCAAGAGGTGGAGTGTGCAATAATAATATTAACCAGTGATGGGCAGCGATTAAGCGATAACGAGAGAGCTATAATTTTTGTTAAGTCCTATTACAAGAAAGCTATAATTTTTTGCTAAGTCCTATAACGAGAAATCGATAAATCCAAAAATAGTTTATTTTTTGCTACTTGTGCATTTAAAACTTCTTCTTTACTCTCAAAACACCATATATTACTGAATAACTGTCCTCTGGCTCACTGCCCATGGACATGAGCTCGAGCGGTAGATGGTGGGAATGTCCACAGATTCCTAACTCCCAAAAAAGTTCCGCTCCTTTTCTGAGTCACATCATTGCTGCTGGCCTTCAAG
The DNA here is from genome assembly GCA_014220935.1 of Platorchestia sp. MABIK. Taxonomy (NCBI): domain Eukaryota; kingdom Metazoa; phylum Arthropoda; class Malacostraca; order Amphipoda; family Talitridae; genus Platorchestia; species Platorchestia sp. MABIK. Next base: position 6,785 of record JACJUY010004129.1, on the reverse strand, counting down.
CGGAAAAAGTCCTGTTTCCTGACTTCTTGAAACTCGCTAAATTCACTATTCTCGAAAACTGAAGCGTGCCCGCTGCGACATTAATTAATAACGCAATATAAAACGCAAAAACTAAACAATTTCCGAAAAGGAAGAGTTGAAACACAAAATCACGCCACGTTCGTATGAACGGGAGGCACGCACAAGGTGCATCTCAAAACGCAAAAAAGATATGCAACTAATATATATTAATTAGATATTTAGCTGAAATAGCAATATACAATTAGAATTAAGTACATATTAGTTATAACACACAAAGAAGCTTCAGACCGCTGGTAGTACTATGAAATGCAGAGCTGAGGTCAGATGCGTCCATTTGAGGGTTGTTCAAAGAAATAGTGACAGCCAGGGTTGCCAGAATAATATTTCAATAATAAGCCAATTATGATCCCCCCAAAAAACTGAATTTTTGACCCAGTTAGACTAAAAAAAGCCAGATTTTAGAAATTTGGCTTTAAAAGAGCCAATCTGGCAACGCTGGTGACAACAGAAGCGCGGGCCGCCAGGCGCCTGGCCGCATCAGTTTGCCGTGAACAATGAGCCTCTGACCCCATACCGTAACGGTTTTTTGTTGTCTACTTTATCGCGAGGAATTTAAAAGCGATAAATTTTCGTTGAAAGTGGCTTAATCACTTTTCTTATCGCAACGCCCACTACTGATATTAATAATATATTTTTTCTGCAGGGTCATGCATTTTTGCATAAATACAGTGATGATTGAAAAATATTTTATCAATTGCCTTCCTTGGATATGCTAGTTTTGTTTTATGAACACTTCGTGTTTCAACTTATGGATTGCTGATTACTGATTACCTGTAAATATTCCCACATTACTAGAAGAGCAGGCGTTAATTGCTCTTACTGTGGTAACAGTTTGATAAGTCTGAGTAGGTATCGGTCATGTCGAAAATATCTGTCTCAGGTGTATGGCTTTTGTGTTGGTCTTGAGTGTACTGTAGCGCTCTATTAAGGTTTATAATTTTTTTACCATTTATTTAAAGTAATTCAGCATCTGTTCTCTCATACAGCTGGTGTTATAGATGAAGATTATCGTGGCAACGTGGGTGTTGTGCTTTTCAATCATAGTAAGGAGCCGTTCAAGGTACAGAGAGGAGACCGCATTGCTCAACTCATCTGTGAAAGGATACTCTACCCTGAACTGGAGGAAGTGTCTGAGGTAGTGTCTATTATTATATTCATTGTTGTTCTCACTTTCTTAATCGTAGCTACTAGCGTTTCTATTCATCAGGGTAAATTAACGCTCTCCGTTTCCCGCAGTCTTCTGTGGGTTTTAGGCCAAGTATTAAGGTTAACTCAGCCTTTGGGTGTGGAGCTGACCTCTTTTTATGGAGATACAACTATTGTATTTTTGGGAATTATGCGATCTAAGATGTAGATGTAAAGTCCTGAGCTGAAGGCTTGTTACTTGCCCTCTTTAGGAATAGAAAATAATATTTTGTTGCGGACCATCTTTTTTTCAGTTCACTGGCTTCCACACTTTCTTCACATACCATTTTCTTCTTTAGGTTTCATCTTATCTTGTTTTCGAAAGCGATTTTCAAACGATGAGAAAATTTCTCGCAAGTACATTAAGACATGAAAAAAACCTTCAGGTGCGATATGGAAGTACTTTACACGAAGGGGGGCGCATGATATGCTGACGCGCACATGTGTTGAATATAGATACAGTACCTGTATAACAACTGTCAGCAGTCGTACAGCACTGCAGTTTGAATGATTGTATGGTGTTTTCAGCGCAGAGGCGTCTCTTTTTACATGAGCTAAATTTTATTAACGCGCTAAACTTTTCGATTAGGGAACACTCTTACCGATAATCTTGTTTGTAGGAATGAAAGCTTCGAATTTTTTTGATTCAACTCGCAACGTCCCGGGCCTACAAATTTTAAAATCTTGAGCATTTTTATGCACCTTCCAAAGTGAAAGAACGCGATTGGGGAGTAAAATTTTCGATTGTTTCTTGATGTATGTTTTTTTCAGCTAAATTTTGTTTACATGTTTTTATGCACATTATGAAATATAGAACTAATGTAATACGGAACATTCTTTTAATAGCAAACGTTTCGGAATCACCGATTCCGTCCTAGTGCTGTGAAACAATGAAAAAAACGATAATCAACAGATTGCAAAAAAGCTATTAGAAACTAATGTCACAATACATGCATAGAAAAATAGTTATGCCTAACCATTAAAAAATCAATTTTTAATGGTTAAGCGTAACTTCTTTTTGATGTGTGTATTGTGACACTTTCTTAAGGCTTTTGCAGTTTATTGATAGTGTTTTTTTCCTTTGTTTTACAGCGCTAAGGATTGAATCAGAGATTCCGAAACGTTTGCCATTAAAAAAGTGCTCCTTATTGAATTGGTTCTTCTTTTCATATTGCGCATAAGATTTTCAAAAGTTAGCCCCTACCAATTTGATTACATTTTTATATTTTATCATCATTCGTGATATTAAATGGTAGGTTTTAGATATGATCAAATGTAATGGTTTCATTCAACTGCTGTCCCTTGCATCTCTCATGGGGATGCAAGAATTTTATCGATTTGAATTGGCCCTTCCAGGGGGAAAATGTGTAAGGGCTTGAGCTGAGAGTTAGGTAGGCATTCTTTTTGTTGAAATAAAAAGTTTTTTGTTACGTTAAGGACCAACTTTTTTGTTCGCTGCTGTCCTGTTTTTCAGCACCTGTTTTTTCAGAGTCTTCAACTCTTATCTTGTTTCATGAACTTCTTTCTCAACGGTTTTTACGTCTCTTCTGCACTGATTCAGCGTCCCCTTACCGCCATACTAAATGATGCCTGCTTCTCTTCGGAACTTTTTTTTAGCGGTTAGGGAGGCTTAAACTAACATCTAATCTAATCTGCACTCCCTCGCAGGAACTGGATGCCACTGCAAGAGGATCTGCTGGCTTTGGATCTACTGGCTTCAAGTAAAGCCCTGGTTTTTCTAAGTTGCGGGAACTACCGTTACTGATTCGTTCGTGATAATGCATCAGGTTGTCTAGCTGGTTCTTGATGGGACATGAAGTACTTCCAAGTTCTCTTATGTTCAGTCTGCCTTCTTGTTTGAATGCTTTGTGACGCTCTATGAGGCTCATTTAATCTTGCAGATACACAAAGCTTTTGAGCAATTTTCCAAATTAAGTGTTGGTGCACAAGTTCTGTCACCTTTGAATCTCATCAGTAAGATTCATTACTTCTTTGCCTGAAGCCACTGTTAATTAGTTACAAAAGCAATTTGATAATAAAAGTTCATTGTATGAAAGGGTCGATAACTATAATGAATCTCCTCGGTCTTCGATCAGTATTTGTTCATGTCATGTTAAAATTGCTGCTTTTCGTTGGATTCGAACAATGTTCCTGGAAAATATTGAATGTTGTTTTTAACTTCAAATACATTTTGTCGAATTACTCACGTGTCATTCATCCCACCTATTTCTCCATGAAATTTATCGACTTTAATGTGTGTATAAAACAAGTATTATGCGATTAGAGGATGGAACATTAATTGATCATGTAAGAAAGAAATTAATTTTTTCAGTTTTTTAACAAAGTAGTTGTGGAGATAACTGGGTGACGAAAACTAAAAACTGTGCTCAGAGATATTTCGCGGCCATAGGTGTTCCCTTCTGCGAGTTAGATGGCTGTTACGAAGAAACTAAACGGAATCGTACTCGATTACTACAATAATCAATAACCAATTATCTATCGTGGAATTGACTATTCTAGATTACTGTAGTTGTCCAGTTAGAAGCGGAATAGGGAGTTCTTGGTTAGGACCGGTTACCTAGGTTCATGTTTGACATGTTTGCAATTGGCTTTTAAAATTTAAGTTGAATTATAAATTGGGGCATTTTAGTTTTGTGAACGCGCTTCATTGAGCGGATGATCCCAACTTGCGTAAAGAAATGAGCGTTGGGTATTGGCTAATGAGTTGTGACCCACAGGGAAACGATGTGACAATCACTGTGAATGAGGGTGCCAAACTAATTCTCACGAATGCGCGTTCTTTTTGCAATTGACGTATTTTATCGTGTTTTTTTACCACTCTGCTCACCCTAGGCAGTTGCATGGATCAAATCGGTTTTGACGTGAGTTTCGACAGTAGGCTTAGTTGCTGGGTCATCACCAAATGGTGGTCAGAAAGACGGAGCGTGTTTGATTCAATAATCGGCGCTGGCCTCAAAAAAAATTATAGGAAATGAGACTTAGTAAAAGCGTAGAAATAGCCTTGGAGAGGAATGTATAAAAATGAAACAAAAACAGTTGAGTAAATAAGGTTTGTATTTTTTTTAGGTTAATTACGACATTGTTATCTTCAAATATTTTCAACACACAGATCTCTAATTGGTACTGAAATCTTTTTAGGTGTTATAATAGTCATGTTATAGGTTGGAAAACAATATTGATGAAGAAATGAAGAAAATGCTCCTGTTCGCGTTGCCCAAAAATGAGTTCTTCTATTTTTTAATAAATCATCAACTTTACGAATCAATAACTTTTTTCGGCTGGAAGCATTTTGCCCCACATCGTTATATCAAACATGCGTATATAAAAGAAAAACAGTTTTTTTTAACGTCAACACAAAGATCTTTTGTTGAATGCTACACGTGGGTATCGTAATACTCATACCAATTGGCTTACAATTAATTAAGAGAAAAATATGATAAGTGTTTTCCCTCTGTTTGGTTATTCTGTTCGATAATGCATATAATACAAGTAACAATAGCAGAAAAAGAACAGTGCAATCGAGGATTTCAATGTTGAAACGTTTTACAACCAATGTTGATTTTTTGTGTCAACTCTAGCTAAACTGGACTGTTTTTTATACTTTCTGTAAAAATGTCTAGATTTCTTCGCACCGCATGGGAGCTTAAAGTTTTCAAGTTGAGTTCCCTTCCCCTAGGCAATCAGTTCAGCAAGCACTACAGTGAAATTGACTTGATTTGGCGATGATACCAGCAAATCTGCGCAGATCGAGGAAACTGTTCACCTGGAGACTTGAAAATTTACATGGCCACAAATATACATAATTAGCGCCAAGCACTTCTCTTGAGCATCTCCTGAGAGTAACATCTCAAGTATGCTGTGTCGGAGCGTTGCATGCTGTGGCGACTTAGGCATGTGGAGCAATGGTCAGCGCAAGTAGCCTCTAGCTAGATCCGAATAAGCAGTTCGCTTGAGAGCACCGTGGAAATGACCAACTCTTTCGCTAACTCTACCTGTGAAAAGAGACATAGAACATGAGTGTGGACACTAAACGAATACTCTACAAACAACACTGAGGATAAAATGTTCTCTCACTCTAATGACAGAAATCTTAAGCTAATGGTTAACGATAGTCAACTGAAATAACATACTTCATGGTAAACCTTTGTACGAGTTCTTTGTGATGACGGTGTCTAACTTGGGATATTCGTGATGATGCTAGATTCTCAGTCTAAGAATATAAGGAACTAATTGAACCGGACTATAGCGGATGGGTATTTCACTGGTGATTCTACGAGGATACTGAATAAAACGTAGGTTAGCCAGCAGTTTCTTAGGTTTCATCAACGAATCAGTGCTGAGAGTATGATCAGTAAGTTGAGCTAGATTAAACATTGACGGAAAAGAAAATAAGAGACTGGTTGCGAAGCAGGCATTTAAACCTCCCCAGGAAAGATAGAGGAACAGCGAAGGGGAAATGGAGAGGGTACACAGAGTAAGACAGATATGTTAACAGATATAACCGAAATGGGTGAATAACGATACCGTTTCGAAGATTAGAAACTTTTATTCTAAACAGAGCATTAAAAAATTTTCACACAAACTAAACTAAAAATTAGAGCGAAAGCGAGGAAACACGAAATGACAATAGAAACGTGTATGAGATAAATACGTTAAGATCAGGAAGCTGGGAACACAAACATCTGGAGAAAAAGAGGTGATATGATACAGCATCATCGAAGAAAACACTGTCCTTAAATAACACAGTTGGGACATTCCAGGTGCTGAGATGCGCCCTGTGAACAATATGAGCTTCATATGTTTTTTAATATAAACGAGCAGCAAGCCCTCACATTTCAACGGCTATCCTTCTCGTCGAAATTAACCATTCGTCACCGTGGCCGATTTGTTAAGAACGCGTCCCTTCAGAGAAGGTGTCGGCAGTTTGAATCCCGGCGCTGCGAGGTGATTTCTCCTCAAATCTGGGCAAAAAGAGAACTCAAGCACAATTCCCCACTCTACCCAGGTGTCTGAAATGGGTACCGGCTTGACCGGGGGTAACCGTCATTGCGTCCTGGTGTTAGGTATAAGGCATTTGAAAAACTAATATACAAAAAGAAAAGAAAAACCATTTATTTTCAAAAAGTTTTTACATGAGATGCATAACACACTGGATTTTAAATCTTTGTTAATATAGAGGTCCTTATAATTATTGATAGACAACCTTACGAGGCGTACGATAGTCGTATCGGGGGCTAATTGTGTTATTGAAAGAAACAATCTAAATATCTCTTGGGTATTTTATACACCAAAAGATGGCTGACAACTTATAAATAATTTCAGTACTACTAGAGAATTCTTCGGAATTCCTTAATTATTAGTTGAAACGAAATAGGAAAAGACAAAAAAGGTCTTTCCGAAGCAGATTGGAACACCTTTGTAAATGATTACCAATAAAAATAGGAGAGCAAAAATCACTGATAAAAATTTCATTATACTGAGAACGTTTCGGGCTAAAA
>JACJUY010004128.1:10120-75695 GCA_014220935.1 Platorchestia sp. MABIK | reverse complement strand
GGTGTGGAGACACGCATTGTTCATAGATTCCCCGTTTGCTTAATTCCCTACAAATTTGTGTGTTCCATCTTCCACTCTTTACAACGCATTAATATGGCTAGGGAGGCTTATCCTAATATTCTAGATTTAGCTTAAATAAAGGATTAATTTTAATGAATTATTTTATTTATACCTTTTTTGGGTGCTTAATGCCGATCGTGCTTTGCAATTACGTAGAAAATTTTAAGCAATAAATAACTCAAATGTCAAAACATGTTTTAACAACTGCGAGTCCAGTATGTGATCGTAGAAATAAGACCAGCGCAGTCAATGCTGTAATTGGACAGGTGTGCTTAATTTTCGGCCATGATGAGCCGGTTTTTTGTTTCTTTACATAATAAACAGCGGGGATAACCATTTGATTGTTTACTAAGCTTTGCCATTAGAAACTCTCTGTCACGCTCAGCGAAGTTGTCGTTTTGAAGAGCAATACTCAAATATTTAATTTGTATAGTTATTATTTAATATATAAATTAAATATTTGAGTGTTGCTCTTCAAAACGACAACTTTCGGCGACAAAAAAAACTCTCGGCCGCGCATAGCCGAGATTGATCGCCTCTCAGCGACCCTCAAATATAAATATATGTATATATATTTGTATTCGAGGGTCGTTTAGAGGCGATAAATCTCGGCTGTGCGCGACCGAAAGTTTTTTTTTAATGCCAAATTCAAGGATGGCCATCCGCGAATCATGTGCGCATCGCCGGTGAAATGGGTCGAGCAGGGACGTAGCATGGACTTAGCATGTATGATCGTCGCGGACGGCCGCGGACGTATCTCAGCCAAAAAGTTCGTCCCTAAGTAGACATTTCGCCTACGATGCGGAGGCGATTTACCGATGATACGTCCCTTAGGTTCTCTCTTGCTCGGCCATAACACATCGGCGATGCGTCCTCGATTTTCAATTGGGAGGCAAGTATTACTTCCAACCACCATTGAACGAGGAGTTTTGCGGATTATCACACCGTTGAAATAAAATTTACTTCCTTATTTCAAATGATGGAATAAGGAAGTACATAACCTCTCAGAGGGTTTAAATACTTAGTGTAAGTAGGATACATCATTGTGAAATTATTTTTACCATTTGGTATCGGGAAATGAAGAAGAACACCAGTGTTGTTTTTAAAACTTTTGCTTTGAACAATTATTTTTTCTACCTCTTTCAGTGAATCAATCACTGTAAACTGGTTCTTAACGATTTTCAAAAACTCAAATTATTCGTAAGGAAACCTAAATTTACTACAGTGTAAAAAAAAGACAATTCCAAAATGTTAATTTCAAGCGGAGATATAATCAATTAAACACTCGGGGACATTTTGTGAGATACCCGGTATATAGTTACAGACTTCAACTGCAGCTCATACCTTTTCCAAATGACTGGAAGAAAAGAGTTTGAATGAAACAAGAAATAAGATTATAAAGCTTCAGAAAGATGGAAAAGGAACAAGAAAATTTGCTCGAGATTTAATATTCACGGTGGGTACAGTTGGTGCTGTAGCACGAAGGAGTAAAAATTAAATACAACTGAAAATATATAATGAAGTGGTCGTCTTCGTAAATTGGCCAAGGCAACTGAGAGGTACATAGTTCGTAATGTGAAAAACCAACAATTCTAGACTCGCAAGCAATTTAGAATGATCGAATAAATACCGGAGTTGAAGTGAGTAAGGAAACAATCAAGCGTTCATTGAGATATAGGGCCCTGAAGTCAACGTCACCAAGAAAAAGACTCTTCATTCAAGAGAAAACTCGTGAAAGGCCGGTTGAATTTATTCAACAGGATTCAGCTGGAATCAAATGACTACTGAAAGATGATTTGGTCTGACGAAACAGAAATTTAGCTTTTTCGAAGAAGCATGTGGACTCACGTTTGGAGGAGAAAGGGGACAAAACACAAGCCTTTGAACACCATTCCCAATGTCAAACATAGAGGCGGAAATATTATGATTTGGGATTGTTTTCTTACAATGGAGTCGGAGAAATACAAAAATTGACGAAATGATGCAAACTAGTAAACAGAGGGAAATTTTATTTACCAGTCTTCTGAAATATGGCACATCTTCAGGACATGGACGTGATTTCGTATTCCATCAAGACAACGATCTGAAGCATAGAGCTAAAATAACTAAAGATTGACATACTGAGTAAGGCGTTGACTGTTCTTCAATGGCCAAGCCAATCACCAGATCTCAGTTTGATAGAAAATATATGGAAACAGTTGATATTGAGGATACACGTGAGAGATCCAAACAAATATCAAACAATCCAAGAAAGTTTCAAGGAAAAATGAATGAAGCTGTCAAAACAGTTCATTTAAGAAACTTGTAGAAAAGTTAGGAAAACGATTGGAGGCTCTAAAACAAAACAAAGGCTACGCTACTAAATATTAACCGTTTATGTTCAATACTTTCGCAAAGGGCGTTTTTTAATTTTGTCCGGATAAATTTTATTTTTTTGGGAATGAATTTTAATTAATATTTTTGTTTGAATAGTTTATGTCTATTTAAATTCTTTTTGTTTGTTTCAACAAACTTTGTTAATTCTTTTTCGGAAAATTAAAAAAAAATCATTGTGTAGAATACTTTTCCCACACACTGTATCTAACGCGAGAAGTTTCAAGTGCAGGAAAATGATACCTAGATGTATGTACTCACGGGTCATAACGTATGATAGAATATTTCCATTCTCACATCAAATCGTTTTCGGGTGAACCTGTTCCGGTATTTGTCAAGGCAAGTCCACTATGCGGTTGAAATATTTCAAGTATAATAGATTTTATATTTTTTTCGATGCTACTATTAAAAAAATGTAAGAACGATGTCAGATCAAAACAATGCTACGGACGTTGCGAGAAACGTCACTGAACTGTGACAACGCACGAGCGGTAATTTTTTAAAATATTAAAGGAAAGCTATACCTGCCTTCGTTGGGGTTGCATGATAATTTGAACACCAGCCCTATAATCACAGGTAGATGAGCTAGTTTATAAATATCAAGGCGATGATCTCAAGCGATCCGCTTGCCTTCTTTGACGCTCCACTCCACAGAGGCAACTGTCGTGAAGACGATGGCTCTAAATTAGGCCATTTATTGCAAAGCTTTTTTCCTCATTACCCTCCGTTGTCCACCTTGTCTTAAGTGCTTAACGTTATCTGAACTTTCCATAGGTGTCTAAGCCATTACATTCCTGAGTATTAAAGAACTCTTGGCCATTTGTTTTGTTTCGATCAAATTAACGATTATAGAATGTAAAAATTCAAAACATATGCTTATAACAAACATTTAAGAGCAAAAACGGAAGAAATAAACATTGTTAAAAAAAAAATATGTGTGATCAATACTTAAACGTTTCGTTTTGAGCCTCGACCTATCATCAGCTGTAAGATCTGAAATTATACACAGAGAATGGAAAAATTTTGAAAAGATAATTCCATACATTTGTATACTTGATGAAAGAATTTTGCACTAAAATATTAGGGAAAAAACTGCGATACCCTAAAAGCTGAACAAAGGTAGAAAGAAAATGAACGAAAACCACAGTGGAACGTAATTGAAATGTAAACAACAGAGCGTTCCCTAATGCTACAGTTACCCTACCAAAAGCAAGGGATGCGCACTCTGTGTATCATTAAGATCGGGCTTGGCCTCATGTATCTAAAGAGACTATAGAATTTTAAGTTTTGTTACAATGAAAACAAATTCTGAAACTGAAACCTCAGAATCGGACTTTCTAGCATCACATTAGCACATTGGCAGCCTCACAGCATCTTGTTTTGTAAACAAAACAAGACCGGAGACACGAAGAAATTTTTCCTCATACTGGAAGAATGAACAAATTGTGAATGTATTGATTAACACAACTTGACGAGATACATATGGAAGAAATGACTACATCAATGACAACAATTCAAGTTTCAACTACTCTGACTACTCACCCAAAAACGGGATATGAATGATCGTTTTCAGCTTATCAGCTATTCGGGTTGATGGGGTAAAATCATAATTCTCATTCGAAAAGTTATCTATCTTGCCATTCAATATCTTGAGATGGAAGCTATTACACTGGTCAACAACCAAAATGCGTCGGAGACCATAGTAGCATTTTCCATATAATTTTAGGTTGCTGGTAACAAACATCATGGTTAAAATTGTTTGGTAGCTATACTTTTCGTGATACACTTACATGTCTCAACACACTCCTACAGGCTGGCGGACGTGTATATTACTCACTACGCTCAATCTCTCTGCCCTCAGTATTGTTTCATCAGTCACAGGTGTTTGTGCTGTACAAGTTTACATTTGGAGGGCGAAAGGTAGGTGATTTTAATGTAAAATACTTCATAAACTTAAAATAAATTTTAATTGATCAAGCATGGAAAAGAGGTACCAGGGTAAATGGAACAACGATGCTTGCAGACTATTGCTGGACACTGACAAGAGACGACTCTTCAACCTATTTTAAGCGTCAAGCAAAAAGGCAGAGACTAGATATGGATTAGAGTTTAGAACATAATGACATATACTATTTATTAAAACAAATTAATCAAATATTGCATGCCTCGTATCTTTGAACCTGTCGCCAACACACATTTTTCCACGTGATATTTAGATTCATTGAATGAAAATACATAGAATCAACTAGTATCATTTAAGAAGCACACAACTTTTCAAAATTTGTTGACCAGTGTTACATGCGAAGGAATCGCGTAGAAAATCCCCTTCAGAATACCACGATTTAAAAGAAGAGGAAATGTTGTACGCTTAAAAAAAAACATTCTAATACCATTAAATTTCAACTGAAGGGGACAAAAACTGAAAAAATTGATCCAAAACCAGAAAAACAGATCTTCCGGTAGCCACAGGTGTCCAATTTAGTGACCAGAGAGTATGGAAATGCAAGTTTGCACTTGCTTTCGCATTCCACAGTAAATTTGATGGATGTCGGGAATTCAAATGCGGTAAAACCGAGAAGCATGCGACTGATTTCAAAAAAGAACAATAATTGTATCGTCCATATACCTGTGATAAAATGCCGGCAGAAACTCACATGGATTGCCATCTAACCACATTTTCACATGATGACACAAATATGTTGGCAAATGTGGGACCAACGGGTAATCCCATCCCGAGACCTATAAGTTTTTTGGTACAATTTACCTTGATATTTAAGAGTAATTTAGTACATTAAGTTCTTATAAAACTTTGAATTAGGACCGCGATTGGCCCAACACCGCACAAGATGAACTACCAAAGAGCTTCTGGAGGCAAATATCAATAGTTTATTTTAAAGGCACATTAGTCAATAAGCTTTTGATATCAGATGAGGCCATGAAATAAGTTTTAGAGTTATCATATTTTGACCTATTTTCTCTATGTGCACGGGAATTCTAAATATCCCCAACATTTGACGTAGGATTTTTAATACAATTATCATAAATTATGGAAAATATCCAACTGCGAATAATACTTTAGATAATTTCCTAAATAATTTCTACCACGAGACCACAGCAACATGCAGACGTCAGAAGAAAATATTTCACGCAAAAAATATAAGACACCACAGAAAAATATGTTCATTCGTTTGTAAATATAAGTGTCTCTGCTACCTAAGGAAACTTAAATGACAACATTCAATCTTCGGAAGTTGAGAAATGACATAGGTAACCGTCGACTTTTATCCAATCGCATAATTCATAACCTTTTTCGGTAACCGGTGGGAATACCTTCACATCTTTGTCTACTCAGCTCGCGCTGTAATACTACATAACAGATTTAGGACTCAAACAAGTAGTTTAACAAACCAGAAGTTGTAAAGCTTCCTGTCATTACAAATCAGCAGGGATACCTAGAGTAATGTTGGAATAACTAAAAATTTGCACAAGCGCAAACGACTCAACAGTTTTATTCCAACAAATGAGAGTGCATCAATTAAAATAATAGCAGATTGTTAGCGGATAACTTAGGTTTCCATCTCAAGGGGGTTGTGGAGCTGCCCACCGTTAAGAGTTTGTGTTGTGTTCAGGGTCGAAGAGCATAGCAAATATTGCAACCAAACACGGTTGTCATATGCCGATTGGTCTTTAGGGCTAAATTTAATTTCAAAAAATGGTGAATTTGGGAATTTTGAGCAGCGAAAGGGTTATTTTGTAACCCTGGTTGTGCCACCGCCGCCGCTGCAGCGCTGGCAGACAAGGGCGTGAGGGGGACAATCCTCTGCAGTACTCCACAAAATCCACAAATTGAATTCTTGCTGTAGAGGATCTGGTCTGTTGTCATGTGGCGCTTTCTAATCTTAAGTGGGTAAAAATTTGTTCACACTGCACCCGCAAATTGTGTGGTCGTTGCAGTGGTGGTTTTAGTCGCAGTGAACAAAAACTGATCGTCAGCGACACATTTTTGGCCCACGTAGAGATTCACGCAGGTAACTACAGAAAAAATATGATTTTTTTGTCATTTTTTACAATATACACCCAAAAACGAATAGATGAGACAAAAAGTAAAAAGTTCAGAGACCACTCGAAGCAAAACCAAAGACTTGTTTGAATTTTCACCAGCTCATTCACGCGTTCTGTTCTTGAAAAGATAGCTGAACATTTTTTCAGTGATTCACTAAGACAGAACAAACGAGAGGCGACCGCGGCAGCAGCACAGAACAGTCCAGCCTGTCTTGGATTTTCAACAGCAAAAATTGTTCGAAAAATCGGCCTATGTCTGTGCACGCTGTGATGCGAATTATGCATTTCCTTTCTTTCCCCACTTGCACAGGTTTCTGCATATGTTACGAATAGTAAAGCCTGAGTTTCAATTTCTGTAACTGTGTTCCGAGACTAAAACTCCTTTGACAACGATCGCTGTAGGATGTGAGAACTTGAACAGAGCTCGGCATGGTTGCAGGTCGCATCTACCTTGTTATCTACGACACAGAAAACCGGGCATCTTCAAAGGTCTCGTGATGCCTCGGACATTCATCCAGGCTGCTAATATTCTTCTTTCTATACACCTCATTCACTTGGGCGCAAAAAATAGAAGACTATTTGTATAGTTTGTGCATTGTTACGATATCATCGAAGTCGAGAAGCAAATGAGTCGTAAGTGCTTAAGTGAGTCAAGGCGAGATTTTAGTTGTGTTTTTGTTCTGAATCTGTTATATTGTAGCTACAAAAAAATGTTAATGATCACTTTCATGATAAAATGAAAATTTAAAAATCATGAATTTGAAGCCCCAATTAGAATTTTGGTTCTAGCGCGTTTAATTTTGCCCCGGCGTTTGCAGTCGAAGTGTGCCAAATTCAGCAAATGAATTATTCTTCGCTGAATTGGGGCGCATTTCTCAAAACCCTCTTGGCCTCTTTCTTGAGGCATCAAAAGGAGACTTCATGACACTAATTCTAGGCTGAGTTCGTTTTTGGATCTCAAGCCGTTGACGACAAATAACACAACTAATATTCAAACTCCACGACTGCAACTCGTCGACGCAACAACCATCGGATGGTTATCGAACACCTCTTTGTGACATGAATAGCACTGTCAATAGAAAATAACTTTCGAGTAAAATAAAGCAAGTCGATGCAAAAACCAGATCAGTTGAAGACCGTAGGGTGTTTTGAGTGCACGATAAAATTGTAAAATAATGTACAAAAAAACATCGACCCACATAAAAGGCACACAAATTGAACGAACAAATTGGCACCACAAAGTCGATCCACTTTCTAAATAGTTTTAGGATGATTGCCCCCCTCCCCCCCTCCTCACAACTGCCTCCGCAAAATTACCTCCGGAATACAATTGTTTTCACGTACAATTGTCCAGAGTGTTACTTTAGTTTGTTTTTAACAAAAAAAAAAAATTCAGGGCATTGACCTGGTTTAGCCAGATGAAACCTGGTGCAATCTAATGTAACTAAACTTAACTTAATGTGGTCTAACTTTCATTTTTAGTGTTTGAAGGTTGCAATTTTGCATGTAATGTAGCCGTTTGAGTTTCATATTAAAGCCCCAGTAGTTTAGAAATAGGTTTACATAATTAATTTTATCCTATTACCAACGTCTAATATGTGCAAAACACGAAAAATAACCCTTTACATTGTCCGATGCAATCAGGCGCAATTGTCTCAAAAACAATTTACGGAGGAACAATTATTTTATATGTATAAGCTATCCAAGGGCAAATTATTCGGGAGATAGTTGCTCGAAGGGACACTTGCCCAGTAGCAGTAGTCAGGCGAGCAGCAGTCAGGCCGGCAGTTACCATTGATATGATCGGAGAACGGTCCCTTTGGCCGACCAGCACGAGCCACAGAACAGCGCATGGAACATCTCAATTCATCGGTACCATGCAGGCCATCGGCAATAGATCTCCATCCTCTCCACTTATCGCTCTGTGTTCCAACGTCCAGAAAATTGTAAAAGAAACAAGGAGTCCTACCTTACACAATCTTGTTTCAGCTAATTAATGCGTGATGTTAAACAAGCCTTGTGACTGGTGCTTTTGGATATTTTGCACATTCCTTTTCCGACTCGTACACGCAAAATTAAGTTTTCGAAACCTACTTTTTGCAGTTATAATTTTGGGTTTGGATTCAATGTCGTCATCAAATGCCTATGTTACGCTTCACTCAGCTTTTTTTGGTAATATAACTTAGCTTATCCCCAACGTTAACATTGTGTATTTTATGGAGTTGGCAAGGACAGTGGGTAATTATGATTTAATGTAGCATTTTCATGAAATTTTGCAATTCATGATTCATTACTTGCGTTTGGTTTCCTGATACACTGAGTTACATTCAGCATTGTTGCCTCATCCAGTACTACACGTGTCGGTACCTTCGACAACATGAAGCGCATGTATTTCCTAAATAATCTTTCTTACATAAGAGTAAGCAATATGTACATTTCAGTGGTTGCCACCAAAAAATCGCATAACAACAGAATGGCTTATGTGTTTACCTCGTGTTCCAAAAGGTAGAAGCGACTAGTTGTAGGGACCAGTCTTCCTCGGAAGGGAGACGCTTTTTTATCGAAAAATAACGGGCGCTGAACTTTCCGAAGTTGGCCAGGCTGCCTCAATATTTGTCTGATGACCTGCGACATCTTCCTCGCTACAAGGGCGAACTCCTCGGGATCTTGCTCTTCTGAATGTGGTGATTTCAATACTCGCGATAAGTTAACGATTCTTTAAGGTCGAGTTAACGATTCTTTAACGATTTTCAAAATGCAAGGTGTATTTTGAGCGCAAATTTCAATTAGATCTTTCGTCTACGTCATGAATGTATTAATAAAAAACGCCAGTCCTCTCAAGGGAAACAACTATTTTATTTAAGAGACTTAGCTCTCCCAGGAGGAAGATTTGAAGTCCCGAGCTCAAGGTTAGGTACGTAGGCCTTCGGTTGAAATAGAATAGGTTTTTTGTTCTTGTTTTGTTACCAACTGTCGTTTAGGATTCACTGCTACCCTATTTTTCACCAGCTACTACTTCCTTCTTCAACTTTAATTATGTTTCATAGACTTATCTCCTAGCTTGCTGTTTCAACGCGCTGGGAATCTCATGAGGGAACCCAGCCGTTCCCTTACCTCCATACTAAATCGTTTCTTCCTCTTTCCGTTTTGAGGATTACCTTTTTGGGGTTAGGGAGACTTAAATCAACTTATTTAATTTGATATAGAAAGTGCTAGTCTTTAGCTAAGGTAGCGTGAACAAGTATGCTCTCTACAGGGTGTCTTAAAAATGTACACTTTCGACTGCCCTGTACTCAGGTATTTTTTATACAGGTATTTTTTGACAAATTTCAAGTTTAGTGAGTCGAATCAAAGAAAATGACACTGAATTTCAGACAAAATGTAATAAAAGAAAATTTAGTTCCTCCTGAAACAAAAACAAATAACATGAGCAATATCTTGTTAAAAGATGAGTACATTTTGCGAGACATCGTGTATTCTAACTCCCATATTCCTACGAACGTCTTGGGACAACTAATTTTTGACTGAAGAATTTTGACTGAATTGTTAATTGCTGAGTTTGCAGAGGAAGCGTACGGGAACACGTCAATCATTATAATCTCTACGTTACATGCGTTGCGCCGTTCCCATTAGTTTCCTATAAAAACAAATTGACACATGCAGGGATTTACCTCTTTATAACGAAGCATAAGGTTTCAATTTCGTTTACGAGAAACGTCATCCATAAGTTCATCACATTTTCAAACCAAAAAAAGGCTAATTTAAGAGTAGAGAAACATTAAGGTAATGTCTGAGAATAATTTTCACACATCACCTTGACACTTGGTTTTCTTGGTGGACTAACTTTTGAGAAATAGAATTAAGTTTTTTCACATAGATACAAGTCTAAAGAATTTTATCAAAAAGCTGAATATTAAACTTGAGAATCTTGAATGTAATAAAATAAAACTTCATCGCACCTGAAACAAAAACAAATGGATGGCCAGTAAACTTGTCCCTACACGAGATGAATAATACGCTCTCTTCAACTTTTTGTGTGAAAAACTTGACAATTAACCATTCAGTTAATTAATTCAGCAGCGAAAATTAGTTTCAATAAGTATAATTCAACCAAAAATTAGATAACGTAGCTAAAAATTTGATTAAAGTAGGAATGGGATTATCCATTGAATAGAATTTGAACAGGAAAACTGCCCTTCGGACGCTGAACTGCCCGCCTACCAACTGCAAAGGATGGATATCGGTTTCTAATCGCCTGACACCGACCGGCGAGTTGGGATGTTCCACGCGATGTTCTATGGCTCGTGCTGGACGGCCGAAGGGATCGTTCTCCTATCGAAATCAATAAAAGCAATTGAGTGGTGGAGTTTGAACACTGTCTGCGTACTTCAACTGATGGAAGAGAAACAATCCAGAGCAAATCTTGTTTACTCCTAATAGATGGCCTAATTCTATTCACCAAACAGAGATGGCCCACACAGAAATAGGTTAAGTCTGTTCCACCACGATGCTTACGAAATACAACTCTTACAAGTCGCTTCGGTACGATTCTCAGCAGAATTTGATACAAGCAGAGAATATTTTTCAGTCGGCCCTTTGTCATGTGATTTGAGTCTCGTATCTCTGTTATTAGATATATATTAACTGGCCAAAACTACTTTCATTTGAGAAATTTACGTTCCTTAAATTTAAATACTTTTAATGATCAGCTGATTTTTGAAAAATCATTTGCTGCCACATAAACAATTAAATTCGATGTATCCTGGATCGAAAAGTTGATTGGAAATGCTTTTGAAACACTTTTCCTTTTCAAAATCTGTCGCCTCAATTCTATGTCTTACTCGAAAGTAAGTCTGACAAGAAAATTAGCAGTCGTTGTGCCATATGAAAGTACTCAAACATTCCCGTACTGTTTCTGTACTCTCAAATTATTCCCTTTTTGAGTAGACGGATGCAAAATCATATGTTACAGTTAAATGAAGCCTCAACATAGCCGTAAGTCCCTTCTGTACGAGGAAGCTGGGAAAATGAACGGCTCAGGAAACTCTTCCATTGAGTGTTATGCCAGTGTTTTACAAGGAGTGGTTTGTGTATGTAAATTAGTGAGCCTGCGATGGTGCTCTCTGCCCTGCCCAACGTCTCGCTAGGATGGTAAGCTCTCAGATCAGGTTTGAGTGCACGCTAGTAAGAACTCTCAGGAATATGAATTCTGTGGGAGCTCTCACAGGAATCCGAGCCTGAAGAATCAGCAAAGAGATTTAACCCATTAAAGTCAGCATTTTGTACTCTAACTACCGTTGTCAGAGCCTCTGTCATTAGATTGATACCGGCATTAGATGGTCACCTACGTTAGAATGAGGAAGGAACTCCCACTCAGAAGGAACGAAGTCAACATAAAATACATCATACTAAACCTATATTAAAAAAAAAGACTGTTCAGTCTTCCAAAGTGTTTAAGGGACTTCACAGTCAACGTACCAATGCAGTCGGTGTTTCGCTCATGAGGTATCAGGCGGTTTGTCAATTAGTTTGCATTGATGTTCAACTTGGTCACATTTGGTCTCCGCTAAATTACAACTAATTTAGATGGCGCGCAGAGCTCGGCTACCTCGACTGAATTAGATTCTATCTAATTGAGTTTTCACGGTTCTCTATCCAAGTTTTACTGACTTTTTGTTGAGAATAAGCCAAGGCTCGAAACGTTCAAAGTAAATATTTTTAAAGTACTTCTCCATTTTTTTTTGTAAATTTGCTTCGCAAAAAAGATTTTCCTTTGTAGATTCTATCTGTTCTTTGGACGAGGTACTCGCATCGCTGCGTATTTGCGTTGGTATGTGTACCGTGTTAATAGCGCTTAAATATGACGGTCATGCATTGCGCCACTTTACCGGTATTGGTAGCGTCTTCATTTCTCATGTACATATTTTGTATTTCCTGGTAAATTTTTGCGGAGGTTGGTGGTGAATAAATGCACTTCCTACAATAATTTTCAGATTTTGGTTGGAAATTTAAATTGAAGGAACTCGAGAGATTTGAAGTCGAACAACAGTTCCTGAATTTGATGTTTTCTCCAATGTAGGTAGAAAATGAATTAAAGAATTATAAGTTAGTTTTGGCCACCTCGACAACATAAATACATTTTTCGAAAGTGGAAAAAAAACTCACGATTCCACGATTTACTTTAAAATTATTATTAGAATTGGGGAATCTATGAACTATGTTAATCCCGACAATTTGCCTTTAAAAATAGAAAGATTGGATTAGGTTTAAGATACACGATTAAAATTGATGTATCATAGGTGCGAATGAAAAAGTAGCAGAGAACAGAAAAATGTGCGTAGCAAAACGAAAAGAAAACTATCTTATTCAAACAAGATCATTCTCGACAATTGATATGATTTAAAATGTGTGAGTGGAACTGGATGATCTAAAATTTGATCTCGAGGCGAAAATTCGAATAGGGAACCTCATGAGGACGATCTGTGACCGCACATCCGAGCGCCGCGGCGCCAAATTTAAGAACATTGTCAACCCTAAATCTCCTTCTTGCTTCAAGGCCACTTATAGCCTCATACGTGTTTTGGGTAAGACTACAGGTTCTTAGGTGTAGGCTAGTAGGTGCTCGGATGCAGCAAACTTCACGAGTAAAATTGCACCTATGCTGCCAGCTAGCCGAGCTTGTAGGGCCTTAGGACTCTTTCAATCACGTCGCACCGAATATTTGGCCTTCCAGCTCCCCTCAGCGCAATTCTCACGGTCTTTGTGGGGTGCACAAAAGAGAAAGATCATCGGATTCTGTACCAATACAAAGCGCGTGCCGAGGGCCGCGATGACAAGGCCTAGTAAAGCGAAATGCAGCTGGTGACCAAAGCGTGTGGCCTTGTGAGATCACCTCTAGGCTATCGTCGCTCCTCAACACCCGTTAAAACCAGAATATTTCATTTAGACGAACTGGCCTAAATTCAACGAATGGATCTAATCAATTAAAATGTGTTTATTTTGTCCACCTCCAACTTTGGAGCGGATACATTTCCTACCGTGATTTTACACCCATTAGCTTCCTCGGCCGATTATTAAAGTTGGATCGAGCAAAATTCATTAGAGAAAATAAATTATTTTTCGATAACAAATGAAAAATTTTTCAGAAATAAAATGAAAATTTAGTCACTTCGGAAAAATATTAGAATCACTCTTGACTTTATTCAACTGTATAAATAATGTTTGAGTAGTGTTGAAATACTCGTCCGTATACTTGTTCCTGTGCGTTTCATTGATATGCGCAAAATCACAGTCAAGATTAATGTTGGAAGATGGTATTAAAAAATACTTGCAAAAGCGTAGTCGTGAAGAGAGCATCCTGAGGGAACATATGGAAAATAGTCTTATAACTAGGAACGATACTTGGAAACCCGAATACATAGGCCTAATGTTAAAAAAGTAACTCACAAAATACCAAATAGCAAGTTATTTAACATTTAAAAATGCTTTCATTGATCAAATTAGACTAATTTCATTTATTAAATAACATGAACTCGAACAGATTGACTTCATGCCCTTGCAGACATTCAAATGCGTTAAACAACCGAGCGTACAGATATCACTTACGAGATTGGATTTTTGTATCGAAAATCTGTTTGAACTGAATCATGCAAATATTTCTGACGTCGACATTTTCAGCACAAGAGATACGATAATTTCTGATTATTATTCGATGTTTGTGGATAGAGTTAACTATAGCTCATGTTTGCCGAGTGTTTAGATGCATCATCTTAATCATGATGCATCATCTTAATTGTTTAGGTTTTGTTCACATTCGCTTCGAAGTCTCATGTCCCTGGAGTATAATTAAGCGCGACTACAAGCATTTCATTAACGGGCGCCTGTAAATTCTATCAAGTACAGTTAACAAGTCGACGCTACGTACGAGTTGCATCGAGCGAACGACAATCCTTCAAATTTGGCAATAATTTGCTCAGTGCTCTTTAGCCCGTAGTGTTGCCACGTCCACTTAGGATATCTTACGCTACCAGTCCTATCTTTACTACTTGAATTTCCTGAAATTCCGTGACCAGATTGTGCTCGTCAGGTTCACTGACCTTCAGATACCCGCAGACAAACTAACATCACGTCAGCTGATGAGCACCTGCCTCATGTCTCATTGCTGTAGGAATTAGAAAAGCTTAAAACAAAACAAACGGAAAAGAAAATTACGGGGTTGTTAATGATCTAATCGGTTCATAAATTGTGAGCCAGCTGTTTTCAAAGTTTTTTTCAAGTAGTTCATCCCTAGTTAAACACGCCGTGATCGTTAACGTGAACTGAAAATTATAATGGTGACTTATTTGCTTTGTGAGGAGTAAATCATTGATGTAAAATGAGGGAGAGTTTAAACCTAATAGCACTTATATATAATCAAATACCAAGACCTATTTTAAAGATTTATTTATTAAAAGTATTTATTTTACTCGACATAAAAACATACTTAAAAAAGCAGGAGTAAAAAATAACCAAAAAAGCTGCGAAACCTTTGGAGCAACCTATCATGAGACGAACACATTGTGCAGAATACAATGATCAATAACTTATGGTCCTGATTCATAAGGTCCTATAATTGCAGTTAATTATACACATGGTCCTAATTTTGAACTAGATCAACGAACATCACAAATATGCTAATACCAATCTGGGAGAAAGTAAAGTTTGATACTCTGGTCAACGTTTTTCTTCGTCTGTTTTTTTTTTGTGGCAACTTCACTTCGAAAGGTATATGTTGCCCATTCATGAGTAGCTTTACTGTTAGAGGTTTCTCCTGTCTATTCAAGGGTAGCTTCACTGTGAGATACTTATCTGCCCATTCAAGAGTAGCTTTACTGTTAAAGGTTTATTCTACCCATTATTAATAGGGAAGAATATAGTTCACAAACAATATTCGACTCGATTCCTAAATTTGCCAGCTAGATTCATTTCATTTTATCTGGAAATTTGAGGAAGTGTAAGTTTCACACCTATCTTAGCAGGCCGAGAAAGGGAGAGGAGGTTAGAGAGTAAACGTTTATATCAAAAGGTATGAAATTAAAAAATTTGGCGCAAGAGAGTTCAAAGAAATTTTCAAAGGCTTTGATTTTCAATAATTAGGGATTATGAGCTTATTTCGATTTCTTGTCAAGGAGTCATGGAATCAGCTTGCAGTGTGATGTCGAGAGTCAAAATTCTGTTTAGTCTTCAATATTTTCTCCTTAAAACCTCGAAGATTATAAACTGTGGTAATTAAAGAGTTACAGAAGGTTTTGATTTTTAACTAAGTTATTTGTATACGCGTTGTAAGCTAAGTTGAAGATAGCTCTATAAAAGCCTTTTTTGGAGATTTGAATATATTATGTTATATTTGTATCTGTGCCATACCAAGCTTCAATTCCGTATTGAATTTACGAGTAAACCAAAGAACTGAAGAGGATTGTTCCCGCTTCTCTAGGTAGGATGTGCTTGTCGACTTGACGCAAAATTTCGATGGATTTGAAAAGCCTTTCACGTGTATCATTAATATAATTTTTTACATGAATTTTTTGTTTTGTATTATTCTCAGAGGGGTGTGGTTGTCAGTGTTTAGAATTTCTTCATCGTTGATCAAAATACTGAGCAGCGTTGTTACCTCATAAAAGAAGAGTGTATATTAAGTCTTGTTGACTCTCACACAGATTGCATTTACTACAAACCAGAGCGGGACGCCATTTAATTCCCGAAATAATTTATTTGCGGGGTTCGAGGTGTTCTGAAAACTTCATATTAGCGCTATGCCATCCACAAACAGTATAAATTTGGAGATATTGATTACACGACACCATTTGACGAAGAGATCCTATAGCAGATCCTTGATGAACACAATGACTTGTGCTTTGCAACTCTGGGATGGAATTGTCAAAACTGCAGACTGTTTACGGTTTGATCGAGAGGCAAGGAAGAACCATTCGTGAGGAAGATCTCTTACATCCCATACTTCTAGGGTGGGCTTTAGCTTAACTTAGGCCAAATATGTAGCGATCTACGCAAGCAAATGCTTGTTTTAGAGGTTTATCTAAAAGTTCTAAAGAAGGCATAACAGTCCAAAAACAGACAATTTAAGTAGCGGACTCGTTAAACATAATAAAAGTGAAGAAAGTAGCAGAGATCAAAACAAGGTCTATCACAATCGATGGCCGTGACTTCTTTTCGCGAGCAGACTAATTCATTTAAATTTAACTCCGCAGCTAACAATTTTTCACCAACCTAAAGCAGGCACAACCGAGTGATGAGAATACGCGCGCTGCTCCCTGCTGTATTATTTGCGCAGATAATTTCCCCAAAACCTGGTCATTTTTCCTGCAGTAATACGGCAGCGTAAACAATGGTGTCCTGCGGTAATGAATCGGCGACTGATGAGGATTTGGTAGTAATTAATACGCTGCTTTGACACGCATTGCAAATCACAACCACGGAATTTTATTATTTTGATCGTATGTCCTGCATCTACATTAGTCATAAACATATTAAACTATTTTTCATATTAAAATTTCTTAAATTGTTTAATTTCACACCCGCAAGAATTTGTTAAATAAAAAAAAATTAACTAAAACTCTGAGCTTCTAGTCATCTCGAGTTCTCAGGCATCAGTAAGAGCGTTTCCTCTCTTCGCCCATCAAATTTCTGACACAGAGAACACTTCTGATGAATCCAAGATAAGATGTAGAACAAGATCTAATTGCTCGTTCTAAGGTTTATTAGGACTGCAAAATTTATAATTGAGAAAGTCAAAATAGTTTTGAGTTGTAACTTGAGCAAGATCTGAAGTTTCGAAAATAAATTGAATAATTTTAAGAGCTCAGACAGGGATAAAAATAATTCTACTGGCAATTATACACCATTCTTAAACCCTTCTTAGTTAAATCAATGAAATTCGTTCGATAATTTCTAATAATTGTTCATAGAATGCTTGTAATGGTCGTCGTTTATTTCGCTATGGCCGTCGATACCGGAAGAAGTCACAAGCCCCTCACGTGGGAGGAAAATTTATAAACTTTTGTTTTTGTTGTACATATCAGCGATAGATTGACCTACTCTTATTGCATTATTTCAACACCTATTTATGTTGGGTTGTTTTCTAGCCGTCTCATTTTATCCTTTCTAAAAATATAATTAAAAACCATACATTTCAGAAAAAAGATGGGAAAAATTGCCAAATACTACAAAGAATCATCTTCGCATTAACAACCCTATAGCAGGGGTTCCGAACCTGTGGGTCGCGGCCCCAAACGGGGTCGCGACACCAATGCCATGGGGTCGCTAATCGATTTTGACCCGAACGGGAATATAATATAAAACACGGTAAAAAATGAAGACAGTTAAATAAATGAAATTATAAAATAAAATTAAGACAGTTATATAAATCCACAATATGAAACTAAATGTAACTGTTCCTTAAGTCACTCAACAGTATTGAACATGTTTCGTTTCCATTTTGTTTTGGTTGCGCCACCGCTGTCGCTCCTCCCATCAGTATTGATGTCACACTTGCAGTGACACGTTGTCAGCTTTATACGAGTAATTCTTAACTTTTTTAAAATGAGTGCAAGAAAGAGAAAATACTGCGATGATTTCTCGAAGTGGGTCAGTGGGTTTTCACTGACCTAGTTAATGTAGATGTGGAAAGACCACAGTGTGTAGTTTGTTTGAAAGTTCTTGCCCATTGGTCTATGAAACCAGATAAACATCAAAGACATCTCGAAACTAAGCACCCTGCTTTGAAAGATAAAAGTATTGATTTTTTAAAGCAAAAGTTGATGGCGTCAAAAGTCGCCGACTCGATAGCAGTGGATTATTTCAAGACAATAATTTGCTACCATTTAAGCTTCATAAACGGTCGCATTAATAATAGCACAAGCTAAAAAACCACACACAATAGCTGAGAATCTTATTTTACCATGCACCAAAGATTTTGTGTGTCTCATGATCGGTCCTAAAGCAGTAAATAAATTATCGCCTTTATCCGTGTCAAACCATACGGTAAAACGAAGAATAACAGATTTGTCCGAGGATATTTTATGCCAAATTATTCAAGAATTAAAAGAAACTTCTACTGGGCTGTCCAGCATACAGCTTGAAACTACTGATGTGACAAAGTTTGCACAACTTCTTGTGTATGTTCGTTATTATAAAATATAAAAATAAAGGAAGATTTCTTGTTTTGTAAGCCTCTGCAAACGTACTGCTACTGATTTTTTTATTTAATTGATGATTTCTTCAAAGAACATTCAATCAAATAAGAGAAATTGTGCAGAGTTTGCACAGACGGGGCACCTGCAATGCTCGGTTGTGAGTCTGGCTTCCAATCGTTAGTTAAAAATGCGAGTCCAGAAGTATTTGGGACCAAGACGTTCCCTGAACCATTCAAAGAAGTGCTTAACCGAGTGATTAAAGCCGTAAATGTCGTTAAATCAATGTCACTTGCAACACGGCTCTTCAGAGTTTTGTGTGAAGATTTGGGTTCAACCCATGAAGCACAATTGTTTCACACAGAGGTAAGGTGGCTCTCGAAAGGAAAGGCGTTGAAGAGATTTTTTGAATTCAGATATGAGCTGCAAATATTTCTTGATTCTCAAGATGCAAGCGAACATGAATCATTGTTTACGGGTGAATTTACGTTGTGCAAATTGGCATACATGGTTGACATTTTTGAGATATTTAAAAGTATTAATACAGGATTATAGGGTAAAGAAAGTACGCTAATAACTTTGTTTGAAAATATATCATCTTTCAAAATGAAATAGGAACTCTGGATCAACAAAATTAATCAAAAGAAATTATACATGCTCTCAACAATTGCCCAACTTGTTGAAAAAGCGGTAAGTGAAATTGTCATCGAAGACTTGAATGGCTTGATACAAGAATATTTGAAAAATCTTGCTGTTCAGATAAGAAAATATTTTCCTGATGAATGTTCCAAATCTTTCTCCCTTACAATCAACCCTTTCAATGCCAGTGTATCTGATGTCCCTGAAACAGCAGAAGGAGAGATCATCGACTTAAAAAACAGCTTTGAAGCTAAATCGTGGTTTGGTGAACTGCAATTACAAAAATTTTTGGTAAAAAAATTCCAAAAATTCCCAGTAAAATCAGAAATGGCAATAAGGAATTTATTACCGTTCCCTACAACTCATGTGAAACAGCATTTTTCCAACTTCTCATCCTTGAAAACAATTACCGTAATAAATTAGATGTGGAAGACGACTTGAGGTGTGCCATATCAACAACGGAGCCCAGGATGGAATTGCTACCTAAAAAACTACAATACTACAGTAGCTGTCTCATTGAGGTCAGTTCATAAACATTCTTCATACAACGGTGTGAAATTTGTTTGTTCGAATAACTTGGAATTGATTTGCAATTAATTAATGTTTTGTGGGACCTTTGAAATTTTTATGAATAAATTTTGAATTAATCATATACTTTCAGAATGTGCAGTTACTTCACGAATAAATCGCAATTATGACAGTTTGTTATAGAAAAAATAAATGTATATAAGATACTTTAAGGATTGGGGTCGCTTCCTGATTGCTTGTTCTAAAATGAGTCGCTATATTTGAAAGGTTGGGAACCACTGCCCTATAGCGAGTAACGAGAACAATTGAAATGAACGTTAAAAACAATCCTATCGATATAAACAAGTGAATAGGAGACAGCCATTCCTTACAAGATTCTTCCTGCTTTGGACCAACACTGAAGCGTTCTCGAAACTTTTTCACAGTCTCTCCTGAGAGAGAATGAAATACTTCAGTCAGTGTCATTTTAAGTTTCTGCTTACGCTGGCGCAAAATGTTTCCTGTTGCAGGGCTTCTCTGAACGAACAAAAAGTTGGCAATAAACTAGCCCTCTCTAGTACAAGCGCCTTGCTGAACACACCATTGCATGCAGCACTTGAGCCGGTGGTCAAAATGAAGAAAAACGTATTGATTTCATGACTCCTTTCGCTGCAAATTCCAGTCAGTTACAATCTTCAGCAGAACAGCGACCGGAGCGCAAGGTTCCACGATGGAGAATCAAAATTTCATTTCAAAACGGAAACCCCAATACAAGAACTCAACTCAGAACTCAGCCATGTTTATAATGGTGGCTTTTCACGGGGTACATGAAATATTCAGTGTCTCAATACAATAGAAGTGCCGCGACAAATTACAATCTTTTATGCCAAATCAGGACAAATTCATATTTCTTTTAAGATGACCTTGTTATTTTTAGATGAAAAAGAGATGAAGAATGAACTAAAACAATTGAAATTGTAGGATATTTCATGACGAACACAAACATTGAGAATGAGGCATGGAACGGCCTTCACACAGGCTCGTGCTCCGGCTGGGAGGAGTACGGGAGTCCTAGGACGCAACAAAACTAGACTCTGCTCGGCTAGTATTAGTTTCCTGTTGTCACACACGAACATCACCTCAAGCGTACATTAAAACTATGCACGAACATTGACTATTGACTATGAGCAGGTCAAGTCAGCATTACACAGAACATTGCACCGAAGCGCTCAATCTAACTTGGCCCTTTGATGTTGGAACACAATCATGAAGCTACTTCACCATCTACTCACAAAGAGAAAAAATTAATGAACTAATTAAAACGTACGTAGATGAAAGAGTCAAATTGCATCAGCATTTACGAGTGAGGGTTTATTCGAGTTGAGGAATATTGGAGTTAAATTGGGTACCGAAGAAGCCATCCTATAGAGAAGAATTGGATCTAGCTCACAGCCCGTCTAAGCCGATATTCGTAAGTCAACAATGGACTCGATCAGTTAGAGGTCATCTTCACTCTGAAGTAAATCCTCTGCCGTCTCTATACGGTAATTTGAATTGTTTGCCATAAAAATATATACATGACTGAGTAACTCGTGATGGTCATTTGGTATGATTTTTTGTGTGTGAATTATTTTCGTTGATGCCTTTATATTCTGTTTGTACATTCTCACATGTTCAATACATGTGAATTTCAATTTAAGAATTTACACTCGAGATGAATCAAAGTATCTTGCTGATGCGCAAAGTCATATTTTCGTGGATAGCCCAATTTCGATGAATTAAGTTCCTTGAGTCTCGAACGATGTCAATGTAGAAAAGGAATAGTAACAGATGGAATTACACTGGTAAACTTTGTAGAGCGCTTAATGGAAGGGGTTTGTCGCTGAGCTAGCAATTGACCAGGTATTTCATCCTGAGAGAGTCGAAAGTTCCTCTTCTGGAATTCTGTTCGTCTTTAACGGATCTGGCGCGAGTATTTAACTTGTGACGGCTCTGTGTCTGTTGGGATACCGTAAGAATAACAGGCGCGTGATGATCATTTCAGCGAATTTCACATCTGCAGCGTAGAGGAGGGGGCAATCCGTCGGCTGGCAGTGCCAGAACTGGCGGCTGTGGAAGCCAAACTATGGTACAGTCAGATACAAAAACATATATTCATCGACCAGGAGTTAGTTCCAGCTGGAGGCCACGGATAGCTAAAGTTCGTCGTAGTAGAATCTGTGTGCACATTCGACATCGTTTGCTTCATGGCGCTAGGAGTGTTTTTGCGTCGTGTTCCGCAGGAGCTAAAAGTGTAGAATTTTTGTTGCATAGGTTTCAATTTTACCTCTCCTTCGCTACACAGACTTAAAATTCTGTTAATTATTTATTTTACAGTCTGAATAGACACAAAGACAGTAGCGTGCAAGCATACGTTAGAATGTGCTACAGCGATAAGTTGCCGCTTCACACAAACGACAGCGAATTCAGTTTCCATAGTATACTGAATTCATAACTCCCACTTTAATTCCATGAATACATAGTTCCCATTGAGTACAAAAAATAAAGACACCGTGCCACCATTCTTATGTTTACCCGTCGTTTGACACTTGGTCATTCATGAAATGTCTCACTTTTCTTAAGTCAAATGTATTTGTATTATTTTTCGAATAACTCAAGTTATTCAACAAGTTCCTAGAAGCAATTTTCTTTCTCCCAGAAAGTGTCAGAAGAATTTTCAGCGTGTTGAAAGAAGACGTACATTATCGCTTGTGAATCTGTCGTAGTCAGTAGGTATGCTATTTATTTTCGTTCAGCGTTCAGTTGTGGGAAAACTTGCGCCGACTCTCGTACTGGGCGTACCCAAGACATGGGAGGATATCTTACCATGTTTTGATTTCATCTCAACTTTGCGATGCAGTTTGCATGACACTCTCGACGAGTCACCCCCAGGCATACTAGCTGCCGTATGAATTCCTTTAACTTCTTGATCACATATTGCATCCCAAATCTTGGGTTAGCCAAGTTTTTGAAAATATTTTCGTTTTGCCCGATTTCTGAGAGTAAGGAAATTGAGCTTTTCTGAGCCTTTTATCACTACTACCATGCCGTTAAAGTGAGCATGGCAACGGTGATGCTTTTTGCGGCACCATATAACCTGACTTACTATAGAACTTCCTAGAATATTATAGTAATTATAATAACATAGAATGTTCAACAAAGCTGAACTTTAAATGTTATGGCGTAGAATTCGTAATATAAAAATTTAAAATTTAGAAATTTACGAGCACTAAATTATAAGAAATGACAAATAGTATTGAACATTCGTGTGTGAAGGAATGATTCCGTCACCAAAACTAGGTACGTGTGCAGAGACACTCAGGTTCCATGGTTCTCAGAATCCCGAAAAGTTCAGTGGAAAAGTGTGAGCTCATTGCAAGGAATCTTTTCTCGACAAAGTTGACTAAATCTCTTACGCACCGCTTAATTAGAAGCATATCATACCGCATGAGTATGAGAACGCCTAATTGGAAGGAAATGTGAACTCAAAACCTTCAAAGAGCAATGTTTCTTTTCGACCATAGAAAACTTCAAAACGGTAAGTGAGCACTCAACAGCGCAGGCATACACCATGATTTAATCCAATTCTTCCGAGAAAAGTGTATCTAAGTCTAGCTCAAATGCGAGGCTGCATTCATGAAGTCGAGTTACACTAGTCGGCTCTCATGGCTCATCATCCCTCACAGTGGATGTAGTCAATAAATGGGAGGCATTAATGAAGCGTGGCAGAGCGCTAAGAGTAAGCGTATACATAGTGGAAAGCAGGGAGATTTCACAGCAAAATTAAGGGAATCTGAAGGAAAACTATTCTCTGGATTTGTACTGAACAGTGCGAACCAATGAACATTACACATCTAAGGAGTATATGTTCATTGATTACTCCATGGCTTGCTGACTTCATCAATGCGTGGAGGTATACGGAAGCATAAACTGTTGGCCATACCAACCAAAAAAATTAATGGAAAGTAAATTCTAAAATGCCTGCCAACATCAACAAAAACAAAGACAACGAACGCACTAACGATAGAAGCCTTAAGTATGTACTATACGAGTATATCTGTTGAGAGTATAATTCGATAAATTACTAGATGTATGACAACAGTGATAATTTCTCGGGTGATTACAAATTAACAATATTTAGCCACAACAGGAGATAAGAATCAATTCGAATGATTAATGTGACGACTATGATAACGAAGATCCGAATTACTTAGTGATAGAAGAAACGAGTAGCGATTGAACTAGAGGTATTAATGGTCGGTGCGTGGGTATAAAAAGGCAGTGATGGGGCGAACGCATGAATTAAAGCGCAGCAGTGAGTGTGTGGAGAATTGAGACCGCTACACTTTTGTGTTTCACACACCTCTTGTTGAGCTAGTATACGGTGTCGAGAAAAGGTACTTCAAACTGAAATAAATTCAGAGAAATCAGCTGATGCTATTGTAAGAGAAAACTTTCATTCAATAAACAAAATATTGACAAATAAACTCAATACATACAGACATACTAAATTTCAAGGCCGATTTGAGTTGAAATGTGGACGACTGTTTGCACGCGTGAATGCAAGATAGGCTCCTTATATCCTGTGCAGAGAAGGAAAAGAGTAGCCGCTTAGCACTGCAATACAGAAAATACCGAACTATCTCACAGTGTCAGGCAGTACTTTAAATGTTTAGTGTCAAGGCACACTTGCAGATCCAAGTCACGTAGTTCACAGGAACGAAATTTCAAGGAGAAAACGAGTTTATTATTCAGATTAGATTAGAAGTTAGTTTAAGCCTCCCAAACGCTAATAAAACAGCGTTCCGAAGAGAGGAAGGAGGAAGGCACCATTGAGGATGGAGATAAGGGAACTCGGAATCGATCATATACAGAAGGGGCATAGAAACAGTAAGTTGAGAAATAAGTTTGTGAAACAAGATTTAAGTTGAAGAGGAAAGTAGTAGGTGCTGAAAAACAGGACAGCAGTGAACCGAAAAAAGGTGGTCCTTAATTAACATAACCAACATTTTACTTCAATAAAAAGGAAGTCCTACCTAACTCTCAGCTCGGGCCCTCATACATTTTCCCCCTGGGAGAGCTAATGACTATTATTCAAGGACCAAGCATTTCAATTACGTAATTACGCTTTGGAGATTGGAATTTACAATGTGAGGGGAAATTATCTGAATATGGTAAGTATCGTAAGATTGGCCCAGCCAGTTAGATATACGATGCTAGCTTGAAATTTTGAAGACAAAGACAAGCCCAATACTACACTGAAGGTTTAAACTTCTACTCAAGTTATGGACAGTTGAACGTTGAACATGTAACTACTTACAACATTACAAGCACAGGGGAATTACGGAAGTCAACAACTTCTCAGACTATACTTAGGCTACTGAACAGAACCGAGATTGCTAGCACATAAAAGATGCACGACAAAAATTGAAGCCTGGCCAGACCATACATGGACCTTTCGGCATTAGGCTGGAGTACTAGAACGTAAGCACATCAAGTGCCCAGCGACTCAATGCTGGATACTCACATCAGAGGCAGTTGGAGCTTCGACTGGAAGAGGTTGACCAAAGACGCCCGGTTGCCTTCCTCACTCGCCTCTCCACGGCCGGACATGGTGCTGGCAGCTCTGGAAGTCGCTCTCCTCTCTACAGTTTGTCTTCTCAGACTCTGAACACTTGAACGAGCGGCGGTGCGGCACGTCGAGAGAGTTCAAGCCACTTCACAGTTTTCGCAATCTCGTCTCAATGCATACAGACTGTGAGGCGATTGTGTCAATTCACTCAGTTTATTTCAACTATCACTTGCAGCCTTTGAAACTAAGGGGATTTGATTCACTCAATAATATTTCAATGTTAATACAATCACTGCACTCAGTAAAATCTAAAATGGAGAAAAAAACATGAACTTTAACAAAAAAAGAGGCAAGTTGCGAAAATTCCACACTCGTCATTGATGAGAAAAATACCATGTACTGTTGCACGCGAGAACACGAATTAGTATAAACATAACTTTGTTGGTACATTTTGACATGCTTCGCAAATCATGGAAAAATCCTGAGTCACTGTTGAATATCCGTGAAATTTTCCGACTACAGTCCGTCTAAAATGAAGATATCCAGCAGAGTGACAGTGCGCATTTCCTAACTTAACAATTGATGACATATGTTGTTAAATCAAAGATGAACACTTGAGCCAATTATATGGCATGTGACCGGAAACACAATGAGGCTAGAGAATATTACATTTGAACATGGTTTACAGGAATACTTTCCGACAGCAGTATTTACCTCCAAACCATGTCCTTAATGTGACGGAAATTTTTTGGGGGTAAAATCTAGGAGACAATTCATGAAGCAAAACTCATATTTTCGGATGCTGAAAAAATGCACAAGTTTTCTGGGAAAATCCTGTTTTAATAAAATTTTTGGTAAACAAGCTCTAACTACCGCTGAAAAACGCTGCAAAAAGTTATAAAAGAAATAACCATATCTATTCTAACTTTTTTTGTAATTTTCAAACTTCCCGAAAGCCAACAAATGATCAAGGCATCGAATAGGTTTAATTTCTACCAACTATCAGACGATTAAATTTGAAAGCGGAGCAATTAAATGACACAAGAGCGCTGCTGCTGGTGGTGGTGGTGGGATTCAGAACTCGTGAGGGATAAAAGCTACTGTAGACTACAGGAGCGTGCGGTGGAAGCAAAAGAAGTTCCAAACTGCAAAGTTTGATTAAGCCACTCAGCGAGCGACCGGGACAACTCTAAATTCCTTCAGGTTCTGCAAACTCATTTGCTAGAAACTAACTGTAGTCATAACTCAACAACGGTAGGTGTTCAATAATTAAGAGAATCCTCTACAGAAACAACCATGCTTCACAAAATGAATACCGGCTATGGGAGTACTTTGTAACAGAAATTAGAAGGAAAGGCAAGTTTTTGGTTCCTTCCCGATGCCTCTCTAGCGATAACCAAACCCACAAGTGCGTTTACTTTTCTGGAGTGTAAACATTTCCTCTTAAAAGATTTGCAACAAGGTTTATCGGGGTAGAAACGAGGCTCTCCTCGAAGGATGTCGAGACTGCAGAGATAGGGCAATCTAAAGAGAGCGAAGAGAACCATTAGATAGGATGTGTAAAATACAGGGAATCTTTGCACGTACATAGTGTGACCTAACATCGTGCGCAGAGAAAAAAGCAAATCTGGAAAAAAATTCATAAAGCATGATAAAAGTAAGAGGCGCTGAGAAAAAAGATAAATGGGTACCATAAAAATGTTCCGTAACATAAAAATCTTTCCAATTTCAAGGAAAAGAAGGTCTACTAAGCCTTCAAATCGTGACCTCATACCTTCCAATAGATACCACAGTTTTATTCTCCTGTGTCGAGGAAGGAATAGTACCAGATAGAGCGCATAGAAGTTTGTTGCCTGAAGGAAGACACTCAAAATATGAAAGAATTACAATCACGATAATTTGCCAGGCAAAAGTTAACTACTTCACGCTGTAAAGCTAATAAAGGCTAACAGGTCTCACTCATTCAAATTCGCTGGTGGGTTTGTTGGTCAATATTTATATTAGCGCGTCAACGATTTTAAAAATTTTATTGATAGAAATAGGCAGAAGAGCACATTATAAGACGTTTCACGCGAAGGACATTGTGCTCCCAAATGCTTACTTTTCGAGGTATAATATTAATAACGTTCAGAATAGAATATCATATAGTCGGCCGCGTCGTTGCTGCGTCGTTGGAACACGCGCAGCTTTTTGGAGCAAAATATCAGTCTCGGTAATATGGCTATGTTACGGAGGTCAACTCATCGATTTTTTAATTTTGTTCCGATTCGTTTGACATTTGGCCAGTATATGTATATGTTGAAAAAAAACATATTTTACCCGTGTATTTTTTTCGATTTAGGCCCAATTTTTTTTTTAAATATAAGAAATTTGTTTTTTGATCTATTTCAATGGATATTTCAAAAGAATAGAAGTCATTGAGCTTTTATGCTAGAACAAAACCAAAGACAGTTTTAGAATCCTTGAAGCATTTCTAACAAAATCATGGTAGCAAATTATCCATTTGTAACTTTTCGTTTTTTTTATACGCAGTATTTGATCACTAACTAAAATATACACTAATTTTGGGTTTTGAGCTTGATAAAAAATAATCATTTGTACAATTGGAAAGTTTGCTACCATAATTTAGTTAGAAATGTTCCAAGGATTCTAAACCTGTCTTTGTTTTTCTCCTAGCATAAAAACTCACTGATTTCTATTCGTATGAATGTTGAAAATAAGGGTTGTTGGTAATATGGCATAAAAATTTTTTTTTCTGAATTGTAAAATAATGGATAATTTATGTAATTGAATGCTGTTTTCATTTTTATTTCGATTATCTCCACGCATAACTTCATGTTCAGAATGTGAATTGAAATTAGAAAAAAAATTATTTGTTTTAAATTATGAACTTTTATATTTGTAGTCTGATTCTTATGAAATTACATAATTTTATGTAATTTTTAGAAAGAAACACAATTTATTTCATTCATTTTTTCGATTCAGGCTTTAATTTTTGTGAAAAAAATGAACATATGGGTTTTTTAGTTCATTTTCATTGATTTTGCAAAATAGAATTCATTGGAACAAAACCAGAGACAGTTTTAAAATTCATTGGATGCTAGAACAAAACCAGAGACAGTTTTAAAATTCATTGGATGCTAGAACAAAACCAGAGACAGTTTTAAAATTCTTGAAGCATTTCTAACAAAAGTATGGTAGCAAGTGATCCATTTCCCGTTCTGTTTTCTGATCATAAGGGGTCAAAAATTCAGGATTTTTGGTCCCCTAACACCCCCCTGGGGGGGATCTAGTGTCCGAAGCTCCATAAAGTTTCAGGACCGAATAGTCCACCACCTAAGGGTCCTTTTTCAATAAAAACATAAAAAATGCTCATCGGACCGACAGGGGCCTGGCAGGGGCATGAGTTGTCCCCCCTTAAGTTATGTTAGGTTTTCTTAGGTTAGTTTATTTAACTAACCTAACATCACCTAACCGAACCTATTCTAACGTCAATAGCGTACGTATTACAGCATAATTACGTGTCCGTTTCATCACTTTTATATACGACGTTCCTATAACTTCAAAGTTAAATATCTTGGAAAAGTAAGCATTTGCGATCAAAATATCATTCGTGTAAAACGTCTTAAAATGTATCCTATCATTAAAGTATGGCAACAAAATGTTCAAAATCGTTGACGCGTTAAAGTAAATATTGACCGAATTATTTAAAAAGATTTAGACAGTAAAAGAGCCAATCTGGCAAAGTTACTAAGATAAGATAATAAATTAGGCCAAATGTGAGGGGGAGCGTACTAATCGATTTTCAAAATTGTGTTGCTTGAATCATGGTAATTCCATCGAAATAAGGGTCGATATTGAATTTAAGCCTTTCACGGAAATTAAAAATTCCGTTCCAAAGCATAACTAAGAGAACACATTTAAAACGTTTAACACGAATGATATTATGCTCGCTGATGCGTTATTTTCGAGTTTTTTAACTTTGAAGTCATACGTACGGCGCTCATGAAATGGCTTTCCCGCGCAAAAGGAGAGGGTGTTCCAACAATGACTCTAGTGCGCAGAGAGGAGAAAGTTATTTTTTTCGTAATATATGGCGTAATTTATTATTTACCGACCCTGCGGAGCCTGAACCCACTTCTATGTTTAGTTAATGACACAATAAGATTATCACCCAAAAAATAAGCGGGACTGGAACATTGAAGACTTAAATCGATATGCACTCGACATCAGTTTCAACATGGCGGAGACCGTAGAACATTAGCGAAACCGTAGGAGTGAATACCGTAGATTTAATGGCAGAATATTTTATAACGTAATATTTTTGGGTGAGAACCTTTATTGTGTTATTAACTGAAACATCCTAGAAGTGAGTTCAGGCTCCGCGGGGTCGGCAAATAATAAATTACAAAGTACCCAAGCGTACTCTAACAGCTCCAGCTCAAGCGTTAACTTACTGGAACTGCTCAAGAAAACGAAAATTTCTAAGTTGAATAACTCGAAAAGAACGCATCAGCGAGCAGAATGTCATTCAAGTAAAACGTTTTTAAACATGCTCCTTTAGTGATTCTCTGCAACGGAATTTGAATTTCCATGAAAGGCTTACATTCAATATCGACCGAAATAAGCAACTTTTATTCTATGTACTTTTTGGGGCAAATGAGTATTTAACGAGTTATAGCGGCAGGTTACTTACTGCAATTGTCGTCTTTGGAGCGGGAAGAAATAGTTCTGAGGGGGAAGACTACAATGGACTCACCCTTCCGATGCGCTCGAATCATCGTTGGGTTGCGTTAAGTTACTTTAATTTACGTTAAGTTACGTTACCTAAACAATTGAATTTTAAGAATTGAACTAACCTGCGCCTAAAATTTGTGAATCGATTGCTTGCTATCCTCTCCTCAACCGGCTTCGACCTTTATTCGAGCGCATTCCAGCCATGAAAGACGAAAATTAAAAAACCGCTATAACTCGTTAAATACTCATTTGCCCCAAAAAGTGCATAGAATAAAAGCTGTTTATGTGGTCAATATTGATTTTAGGCCTTTCACGGAAATTAACAATTCCGTTCCAAAGAATCACGAAAGGAACACATTAAAAAACGTTTTACATGAATGACATTCTGCTCGCTGATGCGTTATTTTCGAGTTATTCAACTTTGAAGTTATATGAATGTCGTATATAAAAGTGAAGGAACGGACACGTAAATATGCTGTAATACGGTATTAACGTAACGATGGGAGAGGTTAGGGTAGGTTATGGTAGATTAGTTAAATAAACTAACCTAAAATAACAAATCAACCTAAACTAGCTTACCTTAACTTACCCAAACCGACGCTGTTATTTTCGCGCCCAAAAGTGGGCGTGTCCCGCCAGAAAAGTGGGCGTCACCCAACAATGCGGCGACTAAGCAACCGACCATACAATGTTATTCCTATCTGAACGTAGTTATGGTTAAATCTCAAAAACAACGCATCAGCGAGCAGAATGTCAATCATGTGAAACGTTTTTAAATGTGTTCCTTTAGTGATTCTTTGGAATGGAATTATTAATTTCCATGAGAGGCCTAAAATCAACATTGACCGTTTATTTTAATCTAATTACCCTGATACAAGCAACAAAAACTCGGAAATCGATAAGTACGTTCTCCTTAACATTTACCTAAATTATTTCAGGCCTCTCTAACCAAAACAAAAGTGCTCCAACGTGAGGCACAATTTAGTATAAAGTTAAGGGAGCACGGAGTCTATCCTCAAATTAAGCTCCCACACAATATCCTCTACGCATAAAAACCGTTTGCCACGAAGGAAGTTCATAGAGCAAGATGAAACTTGAAGACAAAAGTGATGGTTAATGTGTAGCGTTTGCTAATAATCGAATATCGAATTTTGGGTGCCGAAACATAGTTAATTAGATAAAAATAAACAAGTTTTCTTCTATGCACTTTCCTTCGCAAATGAGTATTTAGCGAGTTATAGCGGTAGGTTTAGTCTTGTCTACGAAGACGAATGCGCTCGATGCAGCCAGGCTAATCATCTATTTTTGAATTTTTGTTGCTTGAATCACGGTAACAACATCAAAATAAACTACTTTTCTTCTATACACTTTTTGCGACAAATGAGTATTTTACGAGTTAGAGCGGTAGGTTTTTTTTTTTTGCGCGATTGAGCTGTTTAAGCACTTTATAATTTATTACTTGCCGGCCCCACGGAGCCTGAACCCACTTCTAGAATCTTTTAGTTAATAGCACAATAGAAATTATCACCAAAAAATAATGAGTTATAGCAGCATCAGCCAGGATGTTAACTTTCGTCTTAGATGGCGGGAACGAGCTCGATCATTCAAGCGCGTTGGAAGGAAGCGTCCACTGCAGTGTTGCCATACGACGCACTTGATGAATTACTTTCCGCTTCGAACACTAGAGTTGCGGTAACTAATTTACCGATATAACTCGTGAAATACTCATTTGCGAAGGAAAGGGCATAGAAAAAACTTTTTTATTTCGATCTTATTAACTATGTTTTGGCACCAAAAATTCGAAATTTGATTATTAGCAAACGCTACGCATTAACCAAAGTGATAAGTATTTAAAAGAAAGGCAGTAGCGAACAAAAAAAAAATAATCCTTCACAGAACAAAACATTCTATTTCAACAAAAAGACCTAAATCACTTTCAAATTGGGACCTCTAATTTAGACCTGGCTAAATCAATGCAGCGCAGCCGTTAGTGGTGATTGAATTAGTCTCACTCGCTATTGTACTTTCTCAACAGCATAAAATGAAGCCATACATTCAACTAAAGGAAGCGGAGGAAGCTGCGCAAATGCCAAGTCAATCGCCGCAGCAGACCGCCATGCAATCAACTTCCTGGAGTCCCTGCAAATTCCACTCACATTCTCAGGGCAAAATATTCTGACTTCAAGCTAGGAATTACCCCGAAGGTACAAAACATTTCACATGAGGATGAAGGTTCTCTGAAAAAACGTCCCAAAATGGAATCTCTGATGAAAGCAGTGGACAACGCCTGTGGCCTGCGCCGAGGCCTCTTACATCTTCAGTCCTGCTTATAGAAATGGAGTTCTCACTAGTGGTCAGACATTTCTCACCACTTGTGATGAATCAAAGAAGTAAAATTAAGTTAGCTCTAATATTACGTTGATTTCTTTCGGAAATGACCAGAGAATTTAGTCGTATCGGAAATAATACTCTCCATTGCCTTAATATAAACACACTCGTCAAGAAGCACAATTCCATTTCCTTTGTCAGGCTTACAGATGATAATAGATTTGTTGGCAGCTAAATTTTTGAGAATCTTAAAATCTAAATTTCTAAAATCTAGTTTTTTCTAAATTATCGCGTTTTTTGTATTCCAAATACAGCTCACCCGTCAATCTCGTCGATGGTACAAGAAAGAGATTATACCTACCTTTTTTATACTTTGGGCCTAAATCCGATCAAATGAGAACAGAGCTTGTCAAAATTTTGCACTCATATTTACTTGATGTTGATTTCAAAATCATTCTTACAAACAAATTTACTATAGGTTCGTTTTTCAACTACAAAGATTAACTACCTACCAGCATGCGCCGCTATCTTGTACATGAACTTCGTTGTGCACAATGTGAATCTAGTTATGTAGGCTCGACCTGCAGAACTTTGGGCGTCAGAGTAGCGGAGCATGCTGGACGTAGTAGCCGGACTGGAGGGATTCTTGCCCATCCCCATCACTCTTCGGTTCGCCTCCATAGTGAACAGTGTGGCTCCAGTGTGCAGTGCAGTAATTTTAGCTTCAGCCAACCATCAGAATGATTTAAGAATTTTAGAGTCCTTATGCATTTTCAAACTTAGGCCGCCTCTAAATGAAACCAGTAGTGCCCACCCTTTGTTCATGGTTTCCTCTTGATTTTAGTGGTAGTATTTCTTTATTCTGTGTCTATTTCCCGTACATTTTTATTTATTCATCTCTGTTTTGTCCTTTGCAGACAAACCGGTACTGATGATGAGCCTGGTGCTCGAAACGTTTACTTTTTAACAGCAATAAATTATTTTAGCAATGTTGACTTTGAGTGTAGCAACCTTGGTATTTTTATTTACGATTCGTCTGCGTAAGAATGCAGTTCATGATGTTCTTCGTGAGTATACAAAGTTCATATTTTCATCATTTTGTCTGATACGACAGAACATAGATGTGTAATCTCGCTTGTTTGCGCACAGCATTGGCCTGCGCCGTTAAATTAGAATATTTATGGTAAGGAAATATTGCACTCGAACATTTTCTATAGCTACAGCAGTAGCTTTGAGTCCACAGTTCAACACTTCAACACGTGAGTTTTATAAGGTAAACGTTTTTCAGCCCATTTTCCTTTTGTTGTTGATCCTATACAAGATTGGTCACATAAATGCTTAAAGTTTAGCACTCTTCAAAAAAAGTTGAGCTCAGGTCAACAGACTGACATAAATCTCTTTTAACAGGACATTATCACTAAGAAGCGACGCAGACAAAGGACTGGATATTTCAAGTTTAATGTATCTTATCAACTGGGATTCCCTCATTTCATTTGTATACAGATAGGAAAATGTAGAATGAAAAAGTCGAATAATTGAACTTTTGGAGTCCGTATAGTTATTTTTAATTACTCACAATATGACGAAATTTAATTGCCCAAAAATTGACAATTTTTAAGACCAGAAGTTTAGTATCATTGTTCAGTTGTCAAGCTTAGAATTAGAATTTACTCAGTATAAGCCTCCAATACAATGAAAAAAAATTCCAGAGAAAGGAAGGCGGAGGACGTCATTTAGTGTGAAGTGAACGGAATAGGAGGCTCTACATACGAAGTTTGCTCTGACGAAAAATCCCCTGCGGATAGAAACATGAAGTTAGGAAGCGAGTTAACGAAGCAAGGCAAAAGTTGATCCAGAAAAAAATTTGTGCTAATAAACAGGACTTCAGTGGACGAAACCAAAAGAGAGTCCGTTACCAAACGAAAATCCTACTCTATTACATCGTCGCAAAGCCCAACCCAAGCATCAGCTCGGGACCTCGCATTTTATCCTTGGAGTGCATATTCCCATTGATGTAATAATTGCGTTCCCCGGAGGGACCTTGGAAACAGATGATATAAAAAGGTGAGCAGAAAATTCAATAATAACAATCCCAATCCCAATCACACATCTATTAAAATAAAACCTATTTCAACACTTGTGGTCCGTAATCCCAATCACACATCTATTAAAATAAAACCTATTTCAACACTTGTGAAAATAATGAAACAAAAAGTATACAGTTCATTGCAGGTTATGTTTGTTTTAAATTATCTTTGAACTATGGAGTGCTAAAAAATATAATTATAGTGAACCTAAAAAAACGGTCCGTAACTAAATGACGGCCTGTTTTACTTGAAAGAAATGAAGGCTTTCCTAACTTCAAGCTGAGGACCTCGCATGTTCCCTCTGGGAGCGGTAATTTTCAATGCTACAATAGGTGTTTTTGGCTGAGGGGATTGCCAAGCCGAGCATCAGCCAAGCAGAAATATGAGAGGCATTGCCTGCGCTCAAAGAGCGGCTCAGAAGGCTGTCATTCCAAAAGATCTATAGCGATGCAGTTGTCAGACATATAACCGGGCGTGAATAATGTTTTCCGTTAAAATGATGACCATAATCTACCAACGTCGCAAGAAAATGCGTCGGCACAATATATTATTAATTATTAGTTTAAATACTCCTGTTGGCGCTGGTTAAGGGGATCTACTACCCTGTATTTAACCTAATTTACCGAATTTTTCAAATTTCACTGTTCACGTTTCTATTGCATCTAGATAAAAGAAAATGAATACAGATATGTAAAATGGAATTCTGAACGCATTTTCTCCAGTAAAGTTTTTTGATTTTCGCAAAGGAAAAAAACTATTGTGAGAACATAAGAAAAAATGTGTTAACTTGCGCAAAATTTTTCACGCTCTACAATACCTTACGTAGAAGCGCGCTTGTGGTCTCATTCGACGGGGTAGGACTGTAGAAACCTCATAACGAAGGATGTTTTCGAATTTCGAACTAGAAAAAAAGTTATTGTTACCATATCCAACAATTGCGATTTTCTATGGCGAAAATCGAAAATTATCATGGAAGTAAATGTATTCAGAATTAAATTTTACATATCTGTATTCATATTTGTTCACCTTGTTGTAATGTAGATGTGTAAGCTGAAAATAGAGAAAAAATCTAGGATTTACCTGGGGAAGAAATTTTTGGACAAATGTTACAATCATTTTTTTTCTAATTCGAAATTCAAAAAGATCCTTAGCTACGAGGTTTCTACAGTCCTTCCGCGTCGAATGAGACCTCAATCGCGCTTCTGCGTAAAAAATTGTTGAGTGGGAAAAGTTTTGCGCAAGTATATATATTTTTTTATGTTCGCACAATAACTTTTCTCTATTGCGGAAATCGAAAACTTTTATATGGAACAATGTGTTCAGAATTCAATTTTACATATCTGTTTTCATTTTCGTTCCTATAGATGCAATAGAAACGTAAACAGTGAAATTAGAAAAATCGGTAAATTTGGTAAACTACAGGGTACCCCTTAATGTGCGGCCCAAGCAGGCCCGAGTCCCTTGCTATTTGTTGTCGTTTAAAGCAATTGAGAGAAAATTGATTTTTTAATCACTCATTCGAAGATGAAATCATTTCTGCATATTGTCGAAGATTTTCTATAACCTAGTCAGCCCCGTTCTATGGAAAATCAGCCATAGATTCGAGCTAACTCAATTTCCATGCAACAACTCAGCTCAGGCCTTACGAAATCTCAGTCCGGTAGTGTGACCTCTCTATTTCTGTGAGTAGTAAAGTAAATGTTACAAGCTTTGGTTGTATAGCATGAACGTGAAAAGAAAATTGACTCACATGCACTAGTGATAAAATGAGGATCCTAAACTACTAATATTGTTAGAATATACGCGAATGCAAAATTTCGTTGATTATTAAACTTGTTTTATCTAATAGCGTGCAAAAATGCACAACTATAAACAAGCTCGACTATATTTTTATTTTCAGTGTTATATGAAAAACGATGAAAAACCATTTTTCATTCACGCATCTGACAGAAAAAGTACCTCTGCATACCTCCAAAGATTTTTCGAAACCTGGTCAGCCCATTTCTATTTAGAATTAACGAACAATAGATGGGAGTTAGCTTAATTTCGCCCCTTCATTCATCACAAATGGCACGAAATTTCCAACCATAACTGTGTTGTCACAATTTCTATGTGTAACCAAATCCAAATCTAAAATATACTTGTAATACTCAAGATTGCCTCACGTGCTCAAAAGAGCTAAAAGAACAATGGAACACACTCCGTAAGCAGCCCACAAAAAACTCGATTCCCGTAGACATTATCTTTCTCAAAAACATTGCTCGCTTCATTTCAGGTCGCACGAATTGAGTCGCACAGGTTTTTTCAGGTTCTCACCCTAAGAGGAGTGAATGAGCGAGTGAAGTGCCGCTAAATAAGTAGAGGAGTTCCTCGTTTAACTTTTTCTACCCGTCTTCCCTGTTGCTTACTTCAACCCGAGTGTCTGCACAGACTGATGAAGACACTGCCAGAGTGGTACAAGGATCGAACACCATGGCCTTCATGGAACCAAAATAACGCTTAGCTCTTTGCGGAACGAAGAAGACTATGAGGTTTTTCAATAACAATAATTTATTCGCCATCACATCGCACTTCAAAGGGTATTTCTCGGGACAACAACGCACTCGATTCGTATTTTTTGGAGGAACAAAATAACTTCTTTTGCCAATGCATCCAGCAAATGTTATAAGCATTGCCTTCACTGTCTCACCACGTAGTAAAGGCTAGAAATTATTCATGAGCAAAATTTGAAATTACTTGTGGTGCATGAACGAGGAAAATTCTCTAACCTGGCTTCAAACTCAAATTATATTGCGAATAAAAGTAAAAAGGCGTAACTGGGAAGGTAGATAAGTTAGACTTCATTC
Source organism: Platorchestia sp. MABIK (assembly GCA_014220935.1). Classification (NCBI taxonomy): domain Eukaryota; kingdom Metazoa; phylum Arthropoda; class Malacostraca; order Amphipoda; family Talitridae; genus Platorchestia; species Platorchestia sp. MABIK. The sequence goes on along the minus strand of JACJUY010004128.1, from coordinate 38,260 downwards.
GTATGTTAACTTTCTTAGGGTTTAGGTTGTCGTTACTTTCATTCTAAATCTATTACGAGTTTACCCATATAAAACGCTTAAAATAGAGCATCTTTATTCAAACCCATGCGGGGGTCTCTGGGCAAGATTTATAAACATATTCAACGACAGAAATAATTCAAATGCTGACAAAATTTACATTCAGCAAGGAACGCGAGAGCACGTCACACATCGCTTCATGGACCGCTCTCACATCGGCACATATACTTAACCAAACAATTCGGCTCTCCTGTTTAGGTGCAGCGATAATAACCATTAAAAATCATTTTACAGCAAATGACCGGAATTACACGATCTACAGAAAAATACTGGCTTGTGAGTATTTAAGGATGCATCGGAGCAGTGGTTCTCAACCAGGGGTATATTTTCCCCCAGGGGGTAAAAATTAAAGATTAGATTATAAGTTAGTTTAAGCCTCCCTAACCGCTACAAAAAAAAAGCGTATCGAAGAGAGGAAGGAGGAAGGCACCATTTAGTCTGGAGATAAGAAAATGAGGAATCTAGGCAGAAGGTGCATAGAAACAGTAAATTGAGAAAGAAGTTCATGAAATGAGATAAAAGTTGAAGAAGAAAGTCAGAGGTGCTGAAAAACAGGATAGCAGTGAACCGAAAAAAGGTGGTCCTTAACATCACAAAAAAAACACATTTTATTTCAACAAAAATAAAGCCTACCTAATTCTCAGCTCGGGCCCTCACATTATCCCCCTGGGAGGTAAAAAATTGAAAAGTTGGGGATAAATAATTGAAGAACCTGATTGTTTTTTAAATTAATTGAATTTAATTTTATTTTGTCAAATGAGAGAGAAAGAATGCAAAGAAAGCGTGTGTGTTTGGCATGGGAGTAGAGGGTGAATGGAGAAATAAATGAAACCGAGGGGGCCAATGATGGAGGAAAGTTTGAGAATGGCCGCATATTAGAGTGGACCCTTATTTCGCGAGAAGAGAGCACACGGGCACGGGTGTGTGAGGCACACGACCACACCAGCGGGCCCCCGCCAACACAAGGCAGTAATTGCATCCCACACGCCGGGCTGACAGGCCGCTAATTAGCAGCATGGGGTCTCATGCTCCAGGCTTTTCTTGAGGAGAGAGAAGAGTGTGCCTGCATTATGTGTGTCTTTTTCTTCCTTATTTTAGAGCTGGCAAGTTTGCGTCACATATATCAAAAATTCTCTCTTTCACCATCCACGTAAGATACATATCTCCAAAATCAGCTTGTATTTTCATTGTTATAGTAGTGATTCTAAAACTCTTCTTCCACTGCAAAAATATTTTCATAGAGGGAAGAGAAAGGACCATTTTGTACGGCGTGTAAAAAACAGGATATCAACGCACAAGGTATTTTCCCACGCACGATACCTTGCGCATAGCAACGTATAATTTGGAAGAGGAAAGAAAGACAATGAAAAGGTAGGGAAGAAAGAATGAAAACTGAAAAAGAAGACACAGATCAAATTCTGATTAGATGTTAGTTAAGCCGCCCTTCCCGCAGAAAAAATATTCCAAGGAGAGGAAAGAGGAAAGCTCCATTTAGTATGGACTTGATCGAACGCGGAATCTGTGTGCAAGGTGCAAAGAAACAGTAAACTGAAAAAGGAGTTTATGAAACAAGATGAAAGTTGAAAAAAAAGTACAAAGTGCTGACCCGAAAAATATGGTCCAAAACAAAACAAAAACCTATTCTAATTCAACGGAAGGAAGGCCTGCCTAATTTTTAGCTCAGGACCTCACATGTTACTCCTCAGTATTAATTCCCACAGTTACAATAGTTGTATCCTCCTGAGAGAGCTGAACATGAGGGAATGAAAGATACAGAACTCCCGAAGGCTAATCCATTTCTGGGGTTACGTTACAGTATCCCTCAAAGGGTGCCAGAGCCCATAGCTTAGGATAGACAAACCTTATTGCTCGCGCGTGTGTCTGAGTATAAAAATAAAAGACTACCAACACATTGCAGTTATCATCTTATTTGGCAATAAACTGTTTTTCTTTCTTTCCTTTTTCTAAAACCTCATTGCTGTAGCACAAATGTAATTCGTGTTAAAAACGAGCCATGCCATTTTTTCAGGATGGATGGGTGTCTAATCCCTACCGGCTGTTAGCAAAGGTTTGAAGCTCTAACCTCAATGCAGCCGCAAGAATTACAGGCTCTTTTTCGTTACAAGCCAACAGTTGATCCTTTCGATGGTCGTGTTGGATATTACAGGCCGGGATGCAGCCATCGTCACTAGCAGTGCCGCATTTAGAGCCTAAGCTAACCGCACCGGCGATCTAGAGAAGACAGGCGTCCTGGTCTCCCTTCTGCTATTGCGGTTACACTTAAGACTGTGCCACAATATTATCTCAAATGTAGGCAAGGAGCTTTTCATAAGGCCGCAATGTTCCAGCATTCACTTCGCTAACGAGGTTACACAGGAACTGAACACCTTACTTCAGTATTATCTTTAACGCTTGTTTCGAGGATCTCAAAAGACCGTCGTGTCATGAATGTGCGTCCTCATAAATTGTGAGTATAAATTCTGCTCGCAGAATAACCTGCATTTGGGCGCACAGTATCTTTACGAATGAGTTTTGAAACCGTCATCAACAAATCAGTTAATTTAAGACTCACTAGCCAAAACAAAGGCGATATTACAAGAGCGAAGAGAAACGACCACATAAAATGGACTGTAGGGAACCTAGAATCTATACACGAAATATCTCCCCACACAGGATACTCAGCGAATAGAAACACAAGTTAGGAAGGAAAAAGAAGTAAAAGCAGAGAAGAAATAGCGTACAATGCATGAAATCTAAAAGAAGCAAAGCGAGCACGAAGGCAAGAAGTCCCAAAGGCCAGCCTGTGGCTCAAGTAACAGTATCCCCTGTGCCACATTCATGAAAAATAAGGAGTAACACTAGGATCAGTACTTGCAACGCAAATGCGTACTGCTGAACAAAAATAATTACAAATTTTCCCATTCAACAAAATTGAAATAAGTATCCGCACGTTTGAACCCTTGAACAAGTTTATTTCAAACTTCAAGCAGTTATAAAAACTGTAAATATCTTCCCAAAGGTTCCTTCGGTGAGCATTCCACCTGCCCGCACGAGACTAAGCCTTGAGCTAGAGGATCGAGCATATCGTTTCACTCAGGTTAATCATCAAATTTATTTCTGGAAATTTCATGCAAATAAAATTCCACTATATCTATTCTAACTCTTTTTGTAATTTTTAAACTTCCCTAAAGCCAACAAATGATCAAGGCAACAAATAGGTTTAATTTCTACTAACTTTCAGACGATTGAGTTTGAAAGCGGAGCGATTAAATGACATAAGATCAGTTAATGTGATACTGGCGGTGGGGTTCAGAACTCGTGGGGGACACCAGCCACTCTAGGCTACAGGAGCGTGCGGTGGGAGCAAAAGAAGTTACATCATAAACTCAATGTTCAGGCAGTGGAAAGCTAACTGATGTTATTAACACATAACGTGTGGCGGGTGAGACTAAAGTTCTATTCCAGCTCAAATTAGAGTTATTTTTAGAGATCAATTTTGGAAATAACGAACATGAAATATATCGTGTTTTTATTAAGTTTTCACTAAGCATTTATGAAAATTGAGTCAGGGACTGCTGGTCGGTCAGCAGCATTATGAAAATCCCCTCAGTGACCACCAGCGGGTCACGTCGCATTCAAAGAGCTAAATATGTAAAATAATCTAAGCATATTAAGAATCTACCCCACGTGACGGTCCTTGTAACTTACGTTCCACGTATCGCTTCGTGTTCTCGATGGAGCCCTGCTTAGCGCTATTGCTCTAATGCGGAATCTATTCACAAGATACGTAGACGCAGTAAGTTGAGAAAGAAGTTCTCGAGACAAGATGTTGAAGAATGAAATTGGATAGATTCTGAAAAACACGAGACTATTTAACCGGAGAAAGTCTGTACGGAAGCAAACCATTGATACGGAAAAAGTCCCTAACAAAACAAAAGCAAAAACTATTCTATTTCAACAGAAGGTAGACCTACTTAACCTTTGTCTCGGGGCCTCACATATTCCACCAGGGAGTGGTAATTCCCATAGATACAATAGTTATATCCCACTGAGGAGTGCCCTCACAACAAAGCAGCTCGGACAAGATAGGCGTAGCCGACCCCCACAATAAAATTATAACCCACATTTAAAATTATGAACTAAATAATTATTCCAAAGCATTTTTTACCAACAGATGCTCTTTTGTAAAAATATATGCTGTTTTTCAATGCAAGAGACTTGTGTCCAGGGCGCATAAAATTTCTAGATCACTCTGGAAGATGACAATCGTCACAAGGCTATCCAATATTGAAAATTTTAACTCTCACTTGTATTACAAATATCTCACTCTTCACTTTGGTTCCACTTCTGTCTTACTAAACGTTTGTACGTGAAGAAACTTCATGGATTTACAAGGCACGATAAAATAGACGTGATCCCTCACATATATGGCCATCTTGAAGGACGCTGTAAGTCTGACGGCTATCATTTTATCGTAAATATTGTTGCGTCGACTGCTTCTGACACCAAGAATCATTTTCTGGTGAGGATAAGAAAGGGTGTGACCAGGTTAAAAGTTTATAAATTATTAATGTACATCTTGTAAATAACAAAGCCTCATCGATAGAATTATTTTGCGTCCTTTGAATATTTAGTTTATGCCTTTCATACCGTATATAACATTTAAATTCATCTATTCGTAACATAACACATGTGTTACAATATAATGCTTATGAACTTTGATAATTTTTAAAAATCACGTATGATTTAACTATAAAATTATGTAATTTAAGGATAAAATGGACATTGATTAGTACAGAGTACAATCATTATATCGTACACGATTTAATCAGTAAAAAAAACATGGAAACAGTTCGAAAGAAACGGCTGAAAAATGAGAAAAACTAAGGAAAATATCAGCTTCAAACTATATTGGTCTCCAAGAGTAATGTGGAAGACAAAACTTGCATCATAGAGCTACCAACAAAAGTATATTTATATAAATATATATATAAATTTATAAATATATCTTAACCCTAATTTAAAGTAACGTCAATAAATTAAAAGTAATATCACACAACTAAATTTCATTTCCTTTGGGAAAAGTTCTATGATCCTAGAATATATTGATCATCCTCAGAGTACAGTGAAAGTCAAGTTAAAAAGGCTTTCCTCTATTGGTGTCGTGCTAAAATAATCTATTCGCAGGAAATTATTTTTCATATCTAAAACATGCGTCGAAAAATGATATTGTTGTATACTCCACTTTCTTTTGATGAAGTTCAGCGAAAAATCCGTAGATGGAGGTCATTTTTTATAAACCCTCGTTTGTGAGCAACTGAATTATTCCACCTACTAAAATGGGAGAATTAAAGTTCTTAAGAAAAACCTAAGAAGTTCTTCGAAGTTCCCATCGAGTAAAAGAGAGATGAGAAAGAAAAGTTGGTAGAACTGATTTAGAGTTTTTACGATACTGATGGTGGAATGCAAATATTGAGTGTTCGCCTAGAAGAAAATCAAACAACTCTCGTAATGACTTTAAATCTAATCTTGGACAATCCACGCACACTTCTGCCGCGTCCCAAAATTTCAGACGTTACCACAAGGACCAGCTAGTCGTTTTTAGGAACCTAACTGGGACCCTCTGAAGGAACCTCTAAATTACCAGGAAAAATAGGGTATTTTCTAAATTATGTCACGTGCAAACTTCAAATTAGTACCAAATTCATGCTCGTGACGAGTACAATATTTTTATTTCCGTAAAAAATTTCTTACGCCTTTGTGGGGAGCAGGAAGCGAGGTGCGTTTACCCCCTCAATCCTCGGCCGATTTTCTTGAGAAACCTCATTCTGTGTCCATACTAATTTCTCAATTATAGCACCTACAAACTTCAAATTAGTTTCAATTTAGACATCGCATCGATCTCAACGGGAGCATGTATAATAAAACTCTCGTACGCTTTCTGGGGGGCAGGAAGCGAGGTTCCCCTACCCCCACAATCCTCGGCCGATTTTCTCGTGAAGTTGCATTGTACGCCAATGCTAATTTCTTAACTGTTACACTTACATGACAAATTATTGAAATTTCCCAACCAAGTGATATTAGCGTTATCAAAATGAGAAACGAAGAACAAACACGCTCAGACGAAATCATACGAGCAATATACACCTTTTTCACTTCAAATTAATCCAAGTCAAGTTCAATTTAATCAAAGACAAGTTCAATTAAATCCAAGTCAAATTCAAATTGATTCAAATCATGTTCAAATTAATCCAAGTCAAGTTCAATTTAATCCAAGTAAAATTCAAATTAATCCAACCCTAAGTTGAGTTAAGAATTGGCATAATCACTCGTTAATTTAAGCATTTTTTGTGGTAAATATGTATCTATTGGATGGGATGAGCATAAAAATCGTTTTTTGTTTCAGCAAGGAATACCTAAAATTTCCGAAGGTGTTGCAATCTGAAGACAAGCTATAATGATCCTACATCGCTGCTAGCGTTTTTATTGTGATCGTGTTTCTTTGATCGGGATATTATGCTGAATCCCATACCGCTGCTACTTTTATCATGATTGTTCCACCGCTGCCGTCATTATTAATCGTATTCATAAGTCATTTATCGTCATTTATTTCCGATGACGTATCTTTCAGTATATTTAATTTCCGACAATCATTAATATTTTCAGATGACATTCATTTCTGATAACTAAAGGGTAAATAATCGCAAGGGATTAAATAAACAGGCTTCCAAATTAGAAATTTAATATTGAAATGATGACGTCTTCTGATTAAAATTAATTGACACAATCGACGTACAGGAATTTATTTATAATAAGCTCATATCGAGGTGAGGCCTCGTTACTGGATCAGTTAGCGAAACATAGATTATGCAATACATCAAATGAATTTACGCACGCATATCCTACGTACAAAATATTACTTCCTACGTTGAAAGCGAATGCTGATCACCTACACGTGAAATAACAAGATATGAATGATAATAGTGGATGACATGTTGGACAGATCCTTAGCTGCACTCAAATTCCAGATTGGCGCCTGAGAGATAAGTCAATTACGTGACTTCAATATATCGTCGCCTCGCATACCCGCGAGGGTAGCGGACGAAAAGCACGACCTCTACTTCACACAGCTGCCGGGCTAATTCTCTCGTAGCCTTACCGAAAGGGGCAGCTTCGGCGTCTCTGTTACGTCTGCGAACAAACGCGTTCTCATTCACGATACTTTACGTTAAAAATTTAGCGGAAATAGCAGGTGTCGTCAGATAATTAGATTGAATTAAGTTTACATTTTAATTAACAGGTAATTTATGTAGAATGATTAAGATCCTAAGTATCTATGGAAAGAGTTGAATTATATGAAGAGAAATGGAAGTGTCTAGCAATACAGCTTTCTTCAGACGCGGGTGACGAATCACTCCCAGAGTGGGGTATCAGGGTGGGTGAAGCTTTCAAACGACGCTCGTCGAAGTAGTAACCGTTGGCTGCGATGTTCTGGGCGATGTTCGTAGAGCGAAGCATTTGCTGTGCTTATCGGCGAGAATTTATTTTTTTGTGAATACGGGATCTTTTGCGAAGGTGATCGTCGGCCAAACGAACCCTTCTTCGTAGCGCTTATTTAAACACGACGGAGAGTAGCTGAAGCGTAAAACACGACACATTCCCAGCTTAGCTAATCATTGCTCGGAGAAAACCTTGTGACAAAATTTTGGAAATGGTTGTCTTGCCGGCATCAGTAGAACCAACCAAGTAGAGTGTGTTCTTCTTGTTTACTTTACATTCCAAGACAACTGCAACGCCTAACCAAAACTGCAGAACATCAATGCGTGAATTTTAAAATATTTCTCTAAACAGTTGTGCTCTGCAACATTATATGCGTTTGAGTTTGCGTTTGAGCCAAAGTCATTTGTTTGCGTTTGAGCCAAATTCTTCTCCTCCACCGGCATTTCACTTCTGAAGAGGTTCACTAAAGCCTTTTCATAGCAATGCCAATTGCGTGTTCGCGTGAGCCGTTCGAATTCCAAGCGGTGGTAGTTTACGCGGTTCATGCATGCTGGCAATAGTCTCTCATTTCCAGGAATGATCTAGTAACTCACCCAATCTTTTTCCATTAGTTTACTTCCCACTTCTGTACTTGTTGAATGTTATTGCGAACAACAATATCTTTTATGATATTCAAGTGAGCTTCTTTCTTGCTCGAGCCAAAATCAGCCATAGATTATCGTTTGCGTTCAATTTGGTTGGCTTTCGTATGTGTCGCTTCTTCTTTCGAAATAGCATCGAACGCACTTTGGAATTCTTCAGCTCGACTTCCACGTAATTCCACACGATTTTCTTCAGTATGTTCATGCTTTACATAGTTCATCCATTTTTCAATACTTTTAACTTTGTGAATCATTACCTACATCTTTTCTGTACTTAGGTCAACTTCGTTGTTACTTATCACAATACTTGTTTATACCTTGCTCTAAAGTGGAGTAGAATGCTTTATGGTCCCAACGATCATTCCTTTGTACTGAAGAGGTACGCGGGCGTATTAGCTCTGAAGTTCAAATGTTCAACGTACAATGAAGACTAGAACTGCGGTTCAAATAATGTAGTACAACTTCTTTGTACCTAACTGTTCGCAATTGTGAGTTGGACCGCCATCTTCTGTATCTTCCACGCGGTGATGGCACCGGCTCGGGAGATTCCGCTTTATACCTTCCCACACAGCTTTGATTTACCTGCCAAAACTAACCCCCTTAGCAACAGCCACTTTTAGAAAGTTAACACTTTGACTGGTAACCAAATATTCAGTTCAACACCGAACTCAAATTTAAAGTCAATTGTTGTAAGCTATTTGGAAAATACCAAGCATGAACTGGATTGTACATTCATTTAGCTTTGATTAAATATTTTTGAAAATTGAGTTTGCGCCTACTGGTCGGTCAACAGCATTATGAAAATTACCTCCGTGTACCACCGGTGGCGCACTACGCAGTCAAAGTATTAAAAACTATGCTCATTTGATTGCAAAGCTGATTTACGTACCTCATAAACACTGAAAGGGTACTTGTGGGTTATGTGTCACCACTTCTTTAGGGGAAAAAGTGAAAAATGTAATTGTTTTATGAATTTGAATTGATGTTCTGGACCATATGAACGAATTTTTCATGTGTGAAGGGATTATATTTTTTTCCAATCCAATTTATCTACTTACCATACATATATAATGAATCTCTGGGACCTTCCTCTTCAGTTCTTGGAAAGTCACAGAAATTCATTTTGGCCTGAAACAAAAAAAAAATTAAAAAAAAAAAATTAATAATTTAATTACGCTAACCTAACTTAACCTAACCTTAACATCAAAAGGAAACCATAAATTAAAATTGGTGACAGACAACCCACAAGTACCACTGAAAGTTCTTATTTAAGCACATCTCACGCTATTTTCTACTAATATCAAAGGTGAAGATGCATAATGGTATCACATAAACGAAGCTGTTGACACTTTTCATTAACTATCGTAGAACAACGTTTACTCATCAGCAAAAAGTTGATAATGTGGCAAGCGTCGTAAAAAAGTTTATTATGCACCCAATGTGACTACTGCAAGTGTAAACCGTACGGTCACATTTTTGAAGAGAAAATTTAACTAATCAGGATATAAATTTTAAATGATGTGACGCACTTGGTAAGGGAAATGTATGAATGTCTCAATGGTGTATTGGTCACAATTGATCGGTTGTCGATTCTCATTGGTCAATGAAGTTTGTACTTCTCGCTGAAGCGTTTTCACCATCTCGTACACAGGTCTTCAGTACATTATCGCACTACAGCACGCTGGCAATAACAGAACACCGCGACGTTGAATGTCTCAACACGCTACTACGTTCGTGTGCTGTTGCACTTCGAATTTGTAACATATGATGAAAGACAGGGAAGAACAAATTCCAACCCTTAACTATTTGAGACATGGATATCATTGGATATTATGTCGCACTGTTGCTTAAAATTGATAAATACAGTTTTTTGTTCCACTTAAACGTTGTGAAGTTTTTGCTCGATAGGTTTACAGAGCAACCCACCTGGCAAGTCCTAATGCAAGTATTCCGTTCAAGCATTTTTCAACAACTCCGGTGAGGAAAATTCTTTTACTTCATGTAAATAATGGATTGATCTGAAGACTTTTGTGTATTTTTCTGTAGAAAGACAAACCATCTCTTGATAAAAAGAAAATGTGCCACAACGACCAGCACTGTGAGCATCCCACACTTCTCTTGGAAAACGAGCAGGAGCGCCTCGAAACTAAGACTTACTTTGATTGCTCTGTAGGAGGAACTGGACATCGTTTGCAAACGTCAGTGGTGAAGTCATTGAGTTTTCTTCACGTTTGCGAGTGTGCTGATCTGTACCAATTCAACTGATGGGAAGATTTGCTTCATTTTAATTTGCGGAATTTATCCTCAAAATAATTTCCTGCTCTAGGCCATTTTTTTCGAGTAATTTGTTTTTACATTTTTCAGGATAGACAGCAAAATTCTTCCATTTACCTCACTTTCATCCTGTACCAAATATTGTACTTAGTTCTCATACTTATCTGCAGAAAATAATCTTTTGATACTTGTTTCATTTCTTTTTTTATCCAGTGGTCGTTCTAGTTCGGTTGTCTCTGCCACCATATTTGCTTTGTTCTATGACTTTTTATGCGTAGGTTGCTTGCGACTCTCGCTTTTCGCGAAAAAACGTTCACTTTACTTCTCACCCGAATAAATATTCGTACATACAACCGTAAGACAATGGGAACTGCCTGCGCTTTCCATAACTTCATTCTTCTATCATTCTGCTCTTACACCGCTCACCAGATGTTAGTCCGCTCCACATGTAGACGCCTGCGCTGTTCACTGCTGCAGCCGACTCACGAACTCTCCCAAGCAGTACTTGGTTTATATAACTTCTCTGCTTTCTTTCTAGGTATTTTTTTAAAGTCAACTTACTTTAACGTGACAAAATATACTATCTGTCAAAAAAAGTCACGCGCTATATTTCCATATTTTCTTGTTCCTAAGTCCTGTGATATGTAGCAATTTATATTTCCGCAATATTTTGAAGGTGTTGACATACATCACAGCAATCCATAAATATTTATCAACTAGTCAAATCTATGAAAAGTATCATTAATTGATGGAATTGGTTTAAAACACACAAATCGAAGACCCTGCGGATTAAGGACGCATTATTGTTTTTTATCAGAGCGGCGAATCTATTTGAGGTATTTGTTCAACGTATCGATACAGAGAATAATTTGTCATTACAAGCAAGACAACGGGGCCAGTTTATTTCCTGGCAGGTGCGGACGGCCTAACATGTTTCATGAAAGAGACTGGCGTTCCTTGAAGAGATTGGTTAGCAAAACTCGCGTGTTGTTCAGTGTTGTTATTTGATATTATAAAAAATGTTAAGGAGCAATGTCAGGTCAGCAAAGTTAGTAAGTAAATCCGCGTAAGAGAAAGAACAGAAGCTAAATCTCTAAACGTTCTACATTTCTGTTCATGGTGCACACTTTAAATTTCCTGAGTTGATCTGCCAATACAAATGAGCTTGTTTAAAATGTGGCTTTGTAATTTATCATTTTTATCTTTTGCTTTTGATTAAAAATTCAAACCTGAGGGCTTTTGATTAAGAATTTAAACCTGGGGGCTTTTGATTAAGAATTTAAACCTGAGGGCTTTTGATTAAGAATTTAAACCTGGGGGCTTTTGATTAAAAATTTAAACCTGCGCACTTTTGATTAAAAATTTAAACCTGCGAGTGGTTTACAAAACGAGAGTCGTTTATATGGCTGTTGATAATGTAATACTGTAAAATAAGTATCAAACAGTGATACCTGTGTAGCGAACCGAGAAGTCATTTCTCATGTGAACTAACAGGCTTAGTCTCTCTAAAAGAATAAACCCCAGTGTACACTTTGTAGAATATTAAATGGAGAACATTTTCTGTAACATTTTATTCCAGAGCTTTAGTAAAGGGATGAGCGTACTCCAAACTAACGGTTTGAAACTTATCTTTTCCCTTTTGAAACTCGTTTTGGAGAACAATTGTTTTTCTGGCCAAAACAACCGACCGAGATTTACGACTCCTCTTTATTTTCCCTCTCTGTACTGACACTTTGATGAGGCTGAGTTTCCGGTTTTTATTTTATAAAGGCCGCATACTTTTCATTCTGTTCTGTTGTCTGACAATCCGCAAACTATTTGTGCTGATAAATTTTGTGATGACAACAATAAAAGCGTTTAATCAGATCCCACGAGTGAAAGAATACAGAACTCAAATATGAGCAGAACAGATTTATTTTTTTGTGCTTAGTTTTTGCTATTCTCAGGAATTTCTTTAAAGCATTTCAGACAGCAACATTTCCTGTCGCGTCCTCTGGGATCTACATAGCAGTCGCAAGAAATCTAATTTCTGGAGAAAACATTCACATTCTCTATCAAGGAAGCAAAGTTGTTCAAAGCTTCAATTTTCCGAAAGTTTAGCTTTAGATCTTTTCATGTAAAGAAAGTTTCTCCGACCCAAGAATTTACGTTTAAGTTAACTTCAGTAGCAGAGGCTGATGTTTTTCAGCATGTTTCACGCTCGATTGCATCTGTAGAAGACGAGTTCCTCAAAAATTTCAATAGAATTTAAGGTGCTCCATAGCCAGCTTTGAAGTTACACCAGGTAGGTGAAAATCTTGTCTATGTAGGTTTTTTCACGACAAAAGCAACTCAAAACAAAAAATCGCCCCTATGCTTTCTTCGCGCGTTCCTGAATGAGTTCGAGTTCATTTCTTTAATATGCTTGTTATCACAGCACAATTGGTTTCTACTTTCAAAAGCGACTATGAGCTCAATAACACTATTATTTTAGTATAGGAGACAGCAGTGAAATATCATCGTTAACCTTTCCAACGCAGCGCCGGTCCAAAAATGCACAACATGCATCAGGGTCTTCAACGCTGCCTCGAGCCGAACCACAGCCTCGTGAGGCTGATATCTTTACTGTACCTTGTTGGCCTGTGCCTAGCGACCGACACCAAAACAAACAGTGCGCACAGCAAAACCAACACGTTACTTGGACGAAGATTACTCCAGATACGTTAGTCTTGCTTGGAAGCATAGCCAACGCGCTCAATTTCGGACAGGTCCCGGCTACAAGAAAATCATTCAAAAAGAAATTCTACTCTAGAGAAAATAGCCAGAGATAAAAATATGCGCATCAACAATAACCATTTTCACCTGAAGGTTTTCAGCATGCTCAAAGCACAATTCATACCTGAAAACTAAAATCAAGCTTAAGACGCATGCGGCGCGAGTGTGAGGTTTCACTTTTCTGTGAGAACAGATGGTGAACAGTCACTGCGGCTTAAAATTGCACGAAGTCCTACAAAGGTACTTTTGAGGCAGCTTTATGATGGTAGTTCTTCCTGGGCCGTCAACATCCGTGTCTCCTTAATTCCAGGAGATAAGACTGCGACCTGATTTAACTTTAACTCATTAATATTCAACAACATACAAACTTACAATCGTAAAATTTTTAATTTGACTCACGAACGGTAATTGTCAGATCTATGAATGACATTCTCCTCCAGATACCGCTACGTTCACCTCCTACACATTCTTATTATGTTTACAAAAACAGACAGGTAACAAAACACAGCAGCCTGAAGTGCGCACCATTTCATTGTAACTCCTCACGAAACCAAGTCTCTGATGTCCGTTCACGGAAGCCAGTTATTTCAATGGAGCCTGTTTACATTTCAATAGATTGAACTGCTAAATAATGTTTGAGTAAGACAACACACCCAATTGGATAGACCACCAATTGGATAATTAGACAATTGGATAGACTTCGCTAATTAGGTGTTTAAGTCTCTTCTCCCTAGAAATCATAGGAAATAATATTAATAAATATTTTGTTTGAACAGTCAGCAATTCTTAATCTCTGAATAAGATCCTCAGATGCTACTTTTACTGACTGCGATCAATTATTGATGTGAAAATAGAAGGAATAATTAAAAACTACTAAGAGCTGTTCTGCACTTCTAATTTCCAGAAGGTGTCAAAGTTACTTACAGCATCACCATAGCTATGGGCTCCTCAATGACGAATTGTATTCCACCAGCCGCACCGAGCAGCGTTGTGGTCTTGATCTCATGCGGACGGTGGAAAGCCTTGAAGTTTGAACTGAATGAGGATGCCCTGCACACCGCGTCTGTACAATGAAAGGGAAAAGTTTTCTCTTCCTCTGACTCATAGATTCTCCACTGAACTTGAATATGAGGAACCGACGGAGAGATTATCTTGTGCAAGAGTTTTACATTTTCGAGATTGGTTTTCTTGCTTTTTCTTGTGCACCATCGAGATGATTTGGAAAAAGTATAGCGCAATGAACTACAATCCGTGTCATGACGTGACATCTTTTGGTTACCCACGCCAAAAGTGGCGTAAATGAAGACTTTCAATACTAAACCGAATGCATTTTACAGCCCAACAGAAAATCTTAGATCAGCCTTTAGAAATACCTCATTTACAATGAATATTAGATTTATCTGCAATGCAGTGAAAATTTAGAGTCTCCTCCGTTTTGAGAGAGGTAGAGCATCAGACCTAACTTGACAGATCCTGGATCCATCTCAGTTCGATAAGCGCGGTACTTTCAACAGCCCGTAGGGAAACGGAGAAGGCAGATAGAACATGTATGAGGAGCAGCTCTGCTGCTCACAAAGCTTGCTCTCCGCTCAAACTCTCCCTCGCCTTGGGTTAAATGGCAGACAAACAGTTGCAACAACCCGATTATAATAAAGAAGCGATCAATAAAGATATAATTACAGGTAATTATGGGCCACAAAACTGAGTTCAGACAACACGTCTCATCAATAGTGAAGTAGGTATTGCAAATATCAACTATTTGTGCCATAATTGGAGTTTTAGCAAAGAACGGAAGCGTTTCGAACCGATTGAAATGGAATCAAAATAAAGTTATGCGAAAGATGAGTCACTGGGTGAAAAATATGCAGCATTTTTTCTTGTTTTTTTATGGGGAAAAGATAGAGGAAGAGCCAAGAATTTAGTAACATTAGTATTTCATTCAAGATTAAAGGATTTAATGTAGATTATTGGTTAAAGTATTTATAGAGGTGCTTACCAAATACACTCCTTAATTTGAACACTATTTTAAGATCCATCTACAAGTTGGAGTTGAAGCTATTTAAATCATGGTGCTATTTGAGCCAACGTTTCATGTGCTTCGGATGCCCAATGGCTCAATTCGAGACGTGGTTCATTTGCTTGAGAATCAATGTGAATTTGTTTCACATTTCATGATATTTTACCAGTTGACTTGCTGTTGAATTAACAGGAGTTTCACACGCGACTAGAAACCTCAATTAAAGCTGATGACACACATCCCAACGATGTCAAATATTCCCAAATATCTCGGCGACGAGCACTTGCTGGGCAATTGATTCGAACGCATGAGATGCGGTGAATTCTATTGAAACTCTGATCGCAGTCGTGCTCTTGAGCTTTCAAGAACTTTGCTAACATAGACTATTGAAGGCCGTTATCAATTTGAGAGCTGGCGTAGGGCCGGCAAATATCCTCAGGCCCTGGATCACCCATAAAAAATGAACAGATTTGCGTAGCTACGGAACCTACATAAGACACAAATACATGTATTCAAAGTAAATGAACATTTGATGAGTATAGTATGTTAGAAACTGGAAGAACAACAGCACTTGATAATGTAATACAAAAACATCATCCAACGAATTAATTGAAAACTTCCAAGAAATGTGAATAAAAATATCTCTCATCTAGATACTACGCCAAATTCAGTCTTTTGTCGACGAAGTGACATCTTTAGAAAACGCCGACGAGCTATTTATAATTTCTTTCGATGTGCAGAGTCTTTTTACCAGCATATCGCTACATGAAACTATTGACATTTGTTTAGATTATTTGTTTACTGGTGTTGATTCCGTCATTGGCCTAACTAAATCGTTGTTCAAATCCCTACTTCAACTTCCCGTCTTAAATTCGATTTTTATGTTTGAAAATTAGTATTATCGGCAAATTGAAGGGTTGGGAATGGGCCTTCCATTAGGACCTACGTTCGTAAATATTTTTGTGTGCTATCATGAACATCGGTGGTTAGATTCTTGTCCTGCAGATTTTCAGCCTGTGTTTTACAAACGTTATATTTATGAAACTTTTTTGATGTTCAGAAATAGCTCGCAATCCAAATAATCCTAGAATTTTTTAATTCGCAACACTCCAATATCCAACTTACTATGGACACCGAAAAGAATAATTGTCTTTCGCTTTTTGACGCAACTGTTACACATAAAAAACTGTGGATTTCGAAGATCTGTTTTCCGTAAGCAAGCATTTACCGGGTTAGGAATTAATTTTTTCAGTTATTGTATGTGTCGGGTCCACCTTCCTGGTCGACGATGCGTCGATTATATGCGCTCAAGTTCAATGGGAGTATCTCCTCCATGGCGTGTACATTCTCCTTCAAACTAAATAGTATCCAAACATTGTAGTCAAGGACTTATGGTGAGTGCTCTTTATTTAAAGCTAGCTATGGGAAATATGAATAGTTGAATTTTTTTTACCAACAATGGCTTTCGATCACAGCTATAGATTTTTGTTTTGAAATATTTTTTAACAAAAATTTGTTCCCAGATGTAACTCTACCTATCGCTCCAAAAAAGGAATTTTTCCCGTTTCCGTTCTTCGGCGAACAATAGGAGAAACTTAAAAATTATCTTGTCGTTCTTCTTTCGAAACATTTAGCGCAGATTGATTTCAAAATAGTGTTAACTAAGATGTATTACAGAGGGTCATATTCTAATTATAAAGATCAAACGCCCTAAGACATGCTCTCCTCTGTCATTTACAAATACAGTTAGACACACTGTGCGTCTAAGTACGTGGGCTCGACTACTCGAGCCCTCGGTATTCGTGTTGCAAAGCATGCAGCAGGAGTTTTACCACCAACCAGTCACTTTCCACACCTTCCCATTCTTCAGTCCGCTCTCAAGCAGAGAAGTGCGATATTCCTGTTAGATAAGATTAAAGTAATATCTTCAGCATAGAATCAAATAAACCTCGGCATTTTAGAATCACTTCACATTTTAAAAGAAAAACCGGTTTTAAATGATATGCTATCAGCTATCCCTTTACAACTAATGTAATATTGATGCTAAAATTTTTTTTTTTATTAGTGAGTTGTTTCTTGTATTTTGATTTTGCTTTTCTGGTCCCTTGATTGATATATTTTCATTTACTTTTCAAAATTGATTGGTTTGTTCTCAACTCGTTTCAAATATTTTTGTTCATTGCCTTTCTTAAATATGAAAAAGATCTCATTAAAGACGCGTTTCTTTGCACTCCTACTTATTTTACGCATTTGCAAAAGGTAAACTATTTAAATATATCCAGCTTCATAGTTGCACGATTGACAACAATTTGGAAACAAAATTTCAGTGTGCAAAACAAATTGGTGAATTATCCCGTTGCCAAATGTCATGGAACCGTTTTAAAACATCTATCTTATTCACAGTAAAATTACGACAATTATTTCAATAGATAGTGAACGCTCCTTTAGGTTCTATCACTTCACTGCATCATCAAGCACATGACATGATAAGTCTCTTTCACAACCTGGTGGTCATCCCTTCCCGTTCTTTTGTCAGTTAATCACAGAAATTTTCCTGGTTTTGAAAATTAATTTTCTGACCTCTCTTTACCATGATCTTCTCTACACACTTATATCGCGACTGAGTTGACCATTCCATGGGAGTATTTATATTCTCTTTAAGAAAAGTCATGATTTTCCTTGCCTAATGACAAGGTGCATTGTCTTGCATTCATGTGGTGGGTTGACATGGACTATGGTGCAAACTCGGCACATGTTGCTGAAAAACCTGGTGATTAACTTCAGCATTAATTACTTCGGAAAATGGGGCCCACTCCTGCCGAAGAAACCATTCCCCTCACCATCACACTCTCCCCTCTAAGTTTCACGTCTTTTTAACGCATCGGGCGATAATCTTCCACCTGTTGTGCGTCGTACACAAATTTTACCCTGAGAACCGGACTCATTGAACTTCGATTCGTCTCTGAAGTTAAATTCATCCCATTGTGCATCAGTTCAGAGAACATGCTTTATCGCAAAATAGAGAAGGGCCTTAGTTTTTTTAATGAGAGGCTTACTGCATGGCTGGCACCCGAGCATGCAATCCTACATTTTGTAACCTGCGCGAAACTATTTTCCTCGAGATAATATTCACTGTTTCATCATTTAAATTACGAGGAATCTATCGCTCAACGTTCCATTTTAGCCATCATTACAATCTTAGAATTATCTCGTGCAGAGGTTTATGGAGGTCTTCTAGTCTTCGGCGTCGAATCTAGCGTTTGGATGTTTTATCCCTGCTTACCACGCAATGGACGGCACTTTCAGATCTTTCTTTCAGATCAAACGCTGGTAATTCCTGTTATTGACTTTTTCCTAATGATGTGGCAAAACTATTTCCATTTCTGCGGAAGGCAGAGTTTTACCTTTTGACATCACCAAATCGCTTTCTAATAGTTCAAACCATTTAAGAGCATCGTCTATACATGCGAAGAAGTGTATTGTTTTGAAAAAAATAATGATGGCTAAATAAAGTAACTTTTAAATTGTTCCTTAACTTTTGGCCATGGGATAATTCACCAACTTTTTCCTAGTTGAAAAATTGTGCCAAAACTGTTATGAATCCTGCAACTTTATGGCTAGTTTATAGGTTTTGAGAAAGCTTCCCCATAGATCATTTAATAATGTCTCAGTGATGAACTGTTAAATGTTGTTGTTTCCGTTCCTTACATCATAGCGGCTACTGTACTCACAAACGTTTGAATTTAAGTTCCATGGATGTATGCATGTATAAAAACTTACAAAGAAAAAATATCGTAAATCATATTCTATGAGTAAAATTGAGACCACGTCTAATGAGTATGTAAATTAAATCAAATCAGAAAGCCTCAACTAGGGTAGGGGATTAGGGGGCGAAATTCACACTAATCACAAAACACGGGCCCAAACTTGGAGGAAATCTAAGTCGAAGGGCAATTAAATCAATATCCTCCTATATACATATAATGGTTTCCTGAGATCTACTGATCAAAAATGACAGGGGTGGGTATTCATTCCATAATCCCAATATCCTCCAAACTACTTCAAAATGCCTTCTCAAGCCTTATAGTGAAATGACTGACCAAATTGACGCTTAAAATGCAACCCTTACCGAATCGATTATGTAACCAGAATTATGAGTTCAGATGATGAATATAGAATTATAACTAACATTATTCGGTATGAATTCAACTTTGCCTATGAACAGAAAAGCACCGTGGACAGCATTGTAATTCAAGTAGCAGTTCTTCGTGCGTCTGACCAGTCAACATGATTAAAGGAAGAGCAAACTTCAAGAATCACTGAGATGTCGGGGAAAATGATCCCTATATACGAGCCAGGACTGATGCTCGCAGGCGCTGTCGCTGGCAACACGAGCTCGTCCTACAGCTGCGTCGTGGTACGCTGCGGCTCACGTCCTGCAGGGGAGCTGCCAGAGCTCTGTCAGTGTTCTCAAACGGCCTTGTTCGTCGCTAGAACTTAGTCAAATACAATATGTATAAAGAAGATGTGGGAATTTAAGATGAAAGATAATACGTTTTCATTTTATTCCAATGTCACACAAAGTACATCGTGGTATTGAGTACAAGAACCAAAAAAAAAATGAACGGTGCCATGGCTCCGTCTTGGCAGAGTATATTTATGGATATATCTGAGCTGTGAGAGAACTGTCGCGACAAGCCTACCTGATTTTTTCGATTCACGAAAAATTATAATATACTGCGTCATCCCTACTCAAAGATATAATTCACTACAAGTTTTATACAATCTGCTCCTCAGAGAACAAAGCTCAAACAACGAAATCATTACAGGGCTTGAAAAATTATTCCCTGAGTAGGAATTTTTACACTTTTGTCCGCCACCCTCTACTTGCTTCTCCAAGTCATACTCAAGATTCCAAGGATGGCTTTTCTAGACATCTGCTAAATTTATTTTCTTCTATGTATTGTATAATAAATTAACATATATAGATAGATTTTCCTCCTTAGATTTCATTGTAGGATAATTGATTCATTTAGGCTTAGTTTGGGCACCGTTAGGATGATTTACCTACTTTCTCACAACGCGATCAAACGTGCACATCACTGCCTTGGGGGATCCCTCAGTCTGGCGTACACTGGAGCGGCTCAAGCTAAGACAGTAACTTCGAGTTCTCTTACAACTGGTGTCGCATATCTCAGGCTCCCCGACCCGATAGCGTTGAGGGAAGATCTTGTCTTCATTATCCCAATTTAACAAAACAAACGATCACGCCTTGAGCTCATAGTCACATTTCCAAGCAGTACTTGAACTCCATTCCAACACTCCCTTGTGAAGCCCAAAGGCCAACCCAGCCATCACCAGTCATCATTGTCCATTTTAATATGGTCTCAAAAGCGGACCTCAAGACTCTGGACCAGCCGCAGGCTATCCCTCGCTTCTGTTAACGTGTGCTGTACCTTACTTCGAGTTCACAGCTGGGTTCTCTTATTTTATTCAGTAGCACTCGCTTGATCTCGATTGCGAACTCTCCTCAGGTTGTCGTTAGGACCTACACAGGTAGTGCAGTGTGTTGGGCTAAATCAGTCGCGGGGCCCATAATTACACTTGATTAGTAGATACAATCTCTAGCTTTATAATTTATATATTTTAAACATTTGCTACAAATGTGCTTTTGCCGATGGGCTTTGAAAGCCGATGATAATGATAATTAAAATGATTTATAAATGTGTAAAGATCCTATTGAAATAAATAACCACCGGAATGCACCATCATGCCTCGTATCCTAATTGTCAATCCCCTTTTTTGTTCGATGAGCTTTTTCAAATTGAAAGAAACAATTCACAAATGTAGATGAAGATGTCAGCAACTTTGTAATTGATTCATACGATTTGCACGATTATATAACGCCAAGAAAAGAAAATATCTTTAATGTAAAAAATCTTCATGAATGTTTTGAAAGCGAGAACAGCAAATAAAACACCGTGGCTTGACTACCGACACAGCACCACAAGGATGAGAAATAGAAAACCGCTTAAAGAGCAAAATAACAGCGGCGAGCAGCATGGATTGCATGTTATTACTACTGCATTATAGGTTTCAAACAATGAAAATCTTCTCAGAGACTATTAGAAACCAAATTTCCGATTCAAATTCTCAATAAATTACTGAACTAAATGGGATTGGAAAAGGTTCAAAATTGGGCATAGCACTTAAATGAACGTTTACTGCGATATATAAACATTCTTTGAGGTATGCTCAAATTCTTTAGTCCTCGGCTCTGAATACCATAAAATATTTCCTAATGGCATGGTGCGCAAGCTGCCTCGACCTCTGTATATTTCGTGCCCTCGTATAATTTCCAATACCAATAAATAAGGGCCGTCTCTTCACATACTCCAGAAAAGACTGGTTTTGCCCCATCTGTCATGGGTTTATATCCTACACACACGAGACTGGACTCTATATTTATGCCGTTGCTAACATCAATCACTTTATTCTAGATATATTCCCGTGGTTCTCTAACGCTCAATGAATGCACTGTAAAGCACTAGCAGGAGTTGGGGCTTAAAATCCGCTCAAAAAGTTAACGCTGGCGTTGATTGAACTACTTTTCGCATCCTATAAAATTTGAAAATCCTATAAAATTTCCCCCTCAGTCATGGCATTACTTCAGTTCACCAGGCATCGACTAGGCGCGACATGCTCCAGGAATCGGTATTCAACTCACGTCACCAAAATGAACAATTTAATTGTTTAGATGATAGTGAGCTCTCCCAGGTACGCTTCAATACAGTAAGTTTTTAAAAGCACGAAGGTTAAGGCAAAAACACAAAGTTTAACACCGAATCTTCCTTTCATCTTACACTTGAGTCTTTTTATGGGCCTACCTAAACATGATACTTGGAACAAAGTTAAAATTATAAATTGTATTGGTGGCTTATGCACTCCTCGAATAGAGACAAAAAAGCCCTATACATCTTGTATAAGAATCAACTAATAAGTTGAGTTGAATGTAAACAGATGCTCTAATGCTCTACTTTGAACTTCGGCGGCAGGGCAAGTGTTTGCGGGCATCTTCGCACGCTATGGTTTAAAATGGAAAAAAATTGCCTACCAGCTGCGAAATTATTCCAATAGCATAACATTCCACAGGGAGCTAGGTAATTTTTCTACTAGAACACTGACCATGTATTGAAGAGACGGATATCACATAATCATTATTTAGGAGACCTGTTGGTGTCGTCACTCAGAAAAAAGCGCGGCGATGCGCATGGAGATGGAATCAAATTAGACACACTGGAGCCAAGTGACACAGCGGGATGATTTGGACCAGGCGTCTGCAAGTGGGACACGCGGGCAGTAAAATGCTTGGCAGAAAATGCTCGGGGCGACCAGCGCCATAAAATGCTGGAATTGGCTCGATCTGCTCACAAATGCCGGACGTTGTGTCCTCACTGGAGCGAATCGTAACACGGACACCTCATTCTGCTTAAGCCCTGCCCAACGCGTGCTCACAAAGAATACACTTAGGCCATGCAAATAAAAAACAGAAAGTTGATCATCCCGACGCCATTTCTAAAGGTAATGCAGAACTGCGAGTGATATACATTGTTGTCTTACAGCTATGGCTTTAGATAAAGTTTCGAGGTGAGTAATTTGTGAGTGTAGTCAATGTTTTGATTTCTCCTTATTGGATGGTTTCATCCTTAAATGTTTGAATTTCTTCTTCACAAATACTCGTCGTACACGAGAAAGATAAAAAACTGAAGTTACTCATGATTAACTTGGTCATTCACTCTTGGATTTGATACCGGATGTTATTTTAGATTAATGACACATCTTGAAATATTTGCAATTAACATTTACCAAGAGATCGACGCATCAGAGGAAACAGAAGAATAACAGTATGTAGCGATCCTCGCTGTCCATTGCTTGCTATTTTGCAACAGAAATGTTCGCGAATGTTTATCTCAGAGCGGTGTTAGAAATTCGAGACCAAATGGGGGACATTAATTAGGCAAAACTGATTAACTTGTTTATGCATCATGGAACGCTGAAGTGATCAAAGAGAATAACACAAAGCAGTTGTCAGGACCACAAACTAAACTCCGTTTTCACTGATGCATGACAAATACAGTCCACACAGTGTGCATCTCAACACAGAATGAGAACATGAACAGCATTCATTATCCAGTAAATTATTGATCAGACAAGAAATGAAATTATTGCTTAAACGAGTGCAAGCATTCAGTGAGTAGCCATCCTTGCGACAGCGAGTCAGATTCATTTGTGCCGCATTACGATTCATCGCGGAGAGAAAAGAGATTAAAATTAACACGTTTTGCCCTTCAGTGCATGATGAGACAATGGCTGTTGATGAGATAAAACGCATCGTGTCAAGTGCAACTGGACGTTCATGAGGCGATGTGTACCAACATTTATACTGAGAGACCCTGTGGCAATAAAGTATACAAAAGGCAAATGCTGTCACAATGTTGACAGTGATTCCCATATTAACAACACTAGCTCGGATTCTTCTTAAGTATTTGCTCGTAAAATTGCCGTCGAAACTTCTTTGTTCATAAAATCTCCGTCATTTCAATATCGCTGTTTTTACAATTATTCTCTTACTTTGAGAAAGTAACGTTTCTGATTTAAGGGAAAAAGTCTACAGCCGCGTTCAACCATTGCTCATAACACTTTCTTTATGAGATTTTAATCATTTGGGCAAAAAACAATTAAAATACAAATCATAAATTCCCCACTGATCTCAGGGAATTTCCCGGTTTTTTAAAACACAAATCGTACAGATTTAATGTACGTGAGCACTGGCCTCAACGCAACGAACAATCGTTGCACTGATGCGGTGATGCCTCCTCACAGCCTTCTCTCAGTGAGGTGCCCGGCCTGTGCAGCAGCAGCAGCAGCCCGTGCCTCAGTGAGGGGCCCGGTATGTGCAGCAGCTGCAGTAGCCCTTGCCTCAGTGAGGTGCCCGGCCTGTGCAGCAGCTGCATCCCGTGCCTCAGTGAGGTGCATGGCCTGTGCAGCAGCTGCACAGCCCGTGCCTCAGTGAGGTGCCTGGCCTGTGCAGCAGCTGCCGCAGCCCGCACTCAAATGAGGTAAGTTATCACTGCAGCAGCCGCAACAGCCCGGTGTTTTGCCTTACCTGCCGTGAACTTAGCTCCTGTTATTCTCTGCAGTTTCATGCAGATTCTGTTTGCGGAAGGCATAGATTTGGAGCAGTTTTGTATGGCGTTCAGGACCTGCAAAAATTGAGCTAGAATCTCATGATTAAATTTTTATTCATCTTATTGTCAAATGAGCAGCTGACATAATAGGTTATATTTTTTGCTTTTTCAGCCAGTACAGGCCGAATACGATCTATTTTCTTTTGAGCAGCCTGGCTCTCGCAAAATTAAATAGACTCGAGATAAAACAGAACGCGGTGAAAGAAACGAGTTTAGTGTCTCGTTCTCGAGAT
Source organism: Platorchestia sp. MABIK (assembly GCA_014220935.1). NCBI lineage: Eukaryota > Metazoa > Arthropoda > Malacostraca > Amphipoda > Talitridae > Platorchestia > Platorchestia sp. MABIK. Next base: position 13,515 of record JACJUY010004128.1, on the reverse strand, counting down.
GCTACACAGATCCCGCGCCACCCGACACTGTTGACATCAGAAATAGAATATAAGTACTCACAATCAGATTTACAATGAGCAGATTTCGCCTACAAGCATCAGCACACAAGTTTTAACACAACTTCTCAGTAAGCCATCGCTTCATAGAGGAGTCCAGTGATTAGACAGTTTGATTTTCATTGTCAGTAATATTAATACCTGCACAAGTTGTGTTTATTTTGATTTCATGCAGACGCCACTGTCGAATGAGGCAGTACCTGCGGCATCGTAAACATATTTCATGTATGAACACGGTTCCTAAAAATGCCCAAAAATTATACTTAGAACATAAGTACCCTCATTTCAATCTGAACTGCCAGGTAATCATCTAATTAAAAAGTTCTGGGGATTTCCGATGCACAAATGATAAAGACAATATTTTAACGTAAATATTGAGCGAGCAGATACAGTATTTTTAGGCAGTTAGTTGAAAATTCAGACAATATTAACGGAAAAGAAACTCGGTGTTTGCGTTTTTCTAAAACTTTTCTTTGTAAATTTCAGGGGGTCATTTCTGGTTCGAACGTTGTCCTCAGGGTTGAAAAGCCTTTCTGAGCTCACGTCATTCAAAACATTATGATACTTGTTGGTCTTAATTAATTGACTTTGCAATCTTCTTTGTTCAAAGGAAATGAGTTTGGTTCGTCAGCGACGTCGTTCGTAGCAGAGGTTTTAGAGCTGTGAAATCATTTTCGTGGCTTCCCGCTGAATTCTTCTAATTTTATCGGTACCTCGTCCTAAGGTTGGGACCAGAGTTGCGCTTCGTTTTACTTGGATGTGGGAATACTCATTGTGTAAATCTAACTCGCTCGCTTCTTAATAACCGAACAAACTAGAATTCTTCGTCAGCAATACATTTTGGTGGCGGTGAACAATCCCGTTTTTAAGTTTGCACTTTTCCTATGAAAAGAAACTTGTTCCTAACTATGAACATGTACATCGTCTAACGTTATAGCATTCAAATGAACACATAGGTCACTCCAGATTTCACTTCTGATAAATTACTCTACTGGTTGAGCACAATTTGCACACGTGTGTCAGTGAAAGGATGAAATAAGGCTATGATAAAATCAAAATTTCACTTTTTACCAATAAAGACATTTGGCAACATTCCGCTGCGTAGAAATAACACCTGATCACCAATTACTACAGGGTATAGCGACACACTTCTCTGACCGCCATCGACATAATTCACAAGCTCTCCTATTGCTTTCCTGAGCCCACGTGCTGTCCGCAGTTGCTCTCATTTCAAGCCGCAATAATGTAAAGCTTTTCAGTTTACAATTAATATTTCTCTATTGTTCACCTGAACGTTTATAAATGCAATATTTTCAACCTTTAAAGCAAATTTTCGATAGGATATGGTCGGTTGGCCAAAAGTTCGTTTATCAAATAGTTTTGCTATGCAAAATCTTCCATGATTTGGCAGGCAGTTGTTTATATGCGTACATAAAAAAATCACGATTCAGAAATTCCTGCTCTATTGTAGGAATGTTTGAACGAGCGCTTGTTATTTCTGATAAGTTATCCAACTTTCTACAATGTTTCAAGGACATATATATACGAACATAAAATAACGTAGAAAATGGCGTCAGAAATGAGCTAAGTGGCCCGTTGTCTGATTGACTACAAGTTCGATGCAGTCAGACGCCAGTCACGCTGCAGGCATCAACGAAACACAGATACAATTAACATTTTTCACGCAGAATTACAATAGTACATTCATGCTAACACAATATTTCTTAAGGTGGCCGTCATACAAAGTGTGATCCCATATGATAATTTTTTTCGTATTATTAGAAAGATTAGAGTCACAAATACCTCTTCATATTCACGCCATACTGACGTTACAATTTGATGAGGCATAAAAAATGGAATCTTTATAATATTGTAAGAAGAAATGTTGTTTTCGGTTGTACCTCCTGATGTATACGAGTATTACTGATTGGCCGATTTCTAGGAAATCTGAGTTCAATGATGAACGGGAGAACCGAAATAAGTCTAACTTCCTTACACTGATGCGCATAGTAGATACAGACGCACATATAATAATGTACAGTGATCCAAACACTCCCTCTCAAAATAACGTCAATAGGTGGAGGCAATGGCTAATTTGACGGTATATATATAGTTTCTTTATGAAGATTAGGCTCGTCAGCGAAAATGAATCGGGCACTACAAGTTTAAGGTCTTGTTCACTGTTTGTTGTACACAGGGTTGAAAAATAAGTATTTTTCAATGGAAAAGTTGTTTTAGTATTATTGAATTGATTATTATTAATGAACGCACCTCGAGAAGTACGCATTCAAGTTTTTTTTTAATCAACCTTGAATTTTGATTCCCTCGTACTTCATGCAGAATACTTAGGTATTGCCAATCCAGTTATTGTGAAAACTATTTATCGTGCTAGCATGCAAAGACAACATTTTTTAGGAGCTGGCTCCAGATTCTTAAATACATGTAATTTTAAATAGAAAATTTAGGACCTCAGCTGGTATGAAATTTTTCCTCGTTAATTTTCGGCGGTAGTTTCTGGCTCGGACATTGTCCTTAATGTCAAAAAAAACTTTCCGGGTTGACGTTATTAAAGCCAGTGAGATATTCGTACGTCTCTATTGAGTGACGTCGCAATTTTCTTTGTTCAAGGGAAATGAGTTTAGTCAGTTGGAAACAACGCTCATAGCTGAGACTACAGAGTTCTTGAATCATTTTCCTTGCTTTATGCTGAATTCTCTTCATTTTGCTGAAATCTCGTCTTAGAGCAGGGGCCAGAGCTGCTCTGCGTATTCTAGAAGTGGTGGGAATTGTGCCTTGTAAAGAAGTAGTATAATCTCTTTCGACTGATATTCCAAGATTTTTGCAATGAAGCCAATAATTCTGCCTGCATTCTTGACTTTTTTGCTTTACTTGTTAGTCATGTTTGAGATCTTCGGTGATGGTAATGCCAAGATTTCTTTGATAGTCCACTTCTTCAATGAGAGTATCATTCACAGTATGTCCGAAGTGCCTATTATTACTTACAATGTACATACAATGCTGAGCATTTGTCGACGTCAAAGTTCATTTACCAGATTTTGGTCCATTGGAGAAGACGGTTCAGGTCTGCTTGACCAGTAATTCAGCCTTGCTCGGTGAACGCCCAACGACAGTTTCATGTCATCTACATATTTCTAAATTTAACTGATGAGTAAGAGGTCAAATTCATTGACGAAAATGCTGAAGAGTTGCAGACCTAAAACATTTCTTTGAGGGACCCCGGAAGTGACTTGTGTCGTCATTAAATTGCTAACGAATCATTACTCTCTTAGCAACATCCTCTCAACACTTAATTAACATGGGTATTACGATAACCATGT